>QKWP01000631.1:4015-19910 GCA_003550325.1 Gigaspora rosea
AAATTTGTATAATTTTATTAATAAAATTATACAAATTTTTATAATTTTCTAAATTTTACTAATTGATTCTAACTTTGTGATTTAGGTAAACATGTGCATATATTATGAACCTGAGCATGTTCATGAACCTTGAACTGATCCTGAACTGAACTTTTTTAAGTTCAGGTTCAGGTTTATGTTCAATAATTTTAAGGTCAGGTTCAGTTCAGTAGGTTCAGGTTCAGGTTCAGGTTTATTAAACCTGAACCTGAACCTTTATTGAACTAAACTGAACCTCAGAACCCTATTTTAAGGTGCTTAAATGGTGCTAGAATTATAAATATTAGTGGTACAATTGATAAAAATTTTTCAATCACTTAGTGATACAAATCAATAAAAATTTTCAATCGATTAGTTGATATATCATTTTATCAACTAATCGATTAATCGATTTTATTCAACTAATTGATTAGTTGGCCAATTGATTAATTAACTAATTGATTAATTGATTAGTTGACTAATTGATTGACCAACTAATCGATTGGCTAACTAGTTGATTAGTTGAATAAATAATAAATAAAACTTGGTAAAATACACATAAGATAGCAACTATAGATGCTGGTGAAATTAAATCAGAGTGGTGAAATGATTTCACCATTTCACCAATCACTAATCAGTAATGGTAAAACTGGTATAACTGGTGAATTGGTGTAATTGGTATAATTGGTGAATTGGTAAATTGGTGAATTGGTAAATTGGTGACATAGTGAATTGGTGAATTGGTGAAATGGTGAAATAGCAGAATGATGAAATGGTGAATTTCCAGAGTCTGGAATTATTTTAGCCTGGAATTCGGTTAAGTTTTTGTTCATGTTTTTATATTTTATGTTTTTACAGGCACACTTTGAGGTCAAAACTATTAACCATTTATAGAACTGAACAAATTCACCAATTCACCATTTCACCAATTCACTGTTTTACCAATTCACCATTTCACTATTTTACCAATTCACCGTTTCACCAATTTAATTTACTATTTCACCAATTCAACAATTCACCAATTTACCAATTTCACCAATTTCACCAATTCACCAATTCACTAATTTCACCAATTTCACCAATTCACCAAAATAAAATTTTGGTGTAATTCTAGTGAAACTATTTCACCATTTCACCTGGTGAAATAGTTTAATTTTACTAGCATCTATAGTAGCAACTAAACAGCCGGATTGATATTTTTATATAATCTGTTGATTAAACGACCAATTGTATAGTCGATTAATTGACCAATCAACTAGTTTATTAATTGATTAGTTGCCGACTAATCGATTAATCGACTAAGTTGGGTCTGTAAAATTCAAATCAATTAGTTGTCAACTTTACAACTAGGGTAGGGGGCATAAGGGCACAGACATGCCCCTATGGGCATGCCCCCCTGGGCATGCCTATGGGCATGAATTTTTTTATATGCCTATATGGGCATATATCAGATATGTATATATATAAATAAATTTTTAAATATATATAAATATATAAGAAATAATTTAATCTTTATTATTAATTTTTTTATATTAAATATGATTTCAATATATTGATTATTTTTTAAATAAAGTTATTTTTATTTGGTTTAGTTTTTTTAAAATAATGTTAATTTTTTATTTGTTTTAATTTTTTATAATTATTATTAAAAAATTATTTATAATATAAAATAAGAAAATATTATTTTAGCACTAAATATTATTCTATATAAAATAAATAAATTTGGTATAACAAGTAAATAAAACCAACTTTTATCAAAACAAAAATTAAAATTTTTTAATAGTAGGATAAGAGTAATAATAAAAGATTAGAATTAAATAATATTTATAGTAAATATAACAAAAAAATTTGTTTATTAAAGCCCAAAAAAATAATTTTTTAAATAAAATTTAATATAACTAATTTTTATTTTTGTTATACAAACTAATCTGCATGTTATCTAATCTTAGCTTTTAATTGGTTAAAAATGCTTTAGTACTATATATTATAGTACTATAAATTAAATAATTTAAAAATTTTTAGTTTTTTTAAAAAAAATAAATATTTTTGAATATGCCCATGGGCATGCCTAGGCATGCCTTAAGCTCTGTTTTATGCCCATATTGGGCATAGCAAAATTTGTTCATGCCCCCACCCTATTTACAACTAATTAATTAATTTGATTTTTTTTAATTTGTATTACTACAATTAAATAGTTGGTAGATCACCATATCTAATTAATTGAATAATTGATTTTTATTCAACTAATCAATTAGTTAACCATTCGATTAATGATCAATCAATTAGTTGATCATTTGATTATTTGATTAATTGATTACCATATATTCCCAAAAATAAGTTACCTTTTTTGGGCCAAAAATTACACAAAAAAATATGGGATAGCTTATTTTTAGCATATAGACATTTTTAAAAAAATTGAAAAACGTATGAATAAAAAGTTGTCCAAATGATACCAAATTTTTACTGTAGATGTATTTTGATGTGCTAAACAACTTTACTTAATTGAACTTTTGAAGTTTACTTAATAAAAAAAAGGGTTATATATAGCAGCTACCAACATGTTTTTTGAGATTTTTGAAAAAAATCAGGGGGTAGCTTATTTTTGGAATAGCTTATTTTCAGGAATATACGGTAATCAATTAGTTGACCATTCAATTATTCGATTAATCAATTAGTTAACCATTCAATTAATCACAATTGATTAGTTGATTAATTGAAATTGATTAGTTAACTAATTGACTAATCATATATATGATTTATATCTGATAACATTTTTAGTAGTGTTTATACTCAGGTACAGAACTAGTTATTGTAAATATCTGGGATACAAGAGTAAGCAATATCAATTTTTTTTCAAGCCATCTTATTGTATGTTTGGCATAATTTTTTTTAGTATATTTGGTCAAAAAATGAAAATATATATACTATATGTACTGTATATACTATATTTTAATTTTACCAAATTTAAAGTTCAGTTTAATGAATTCTATAGATTAGCATGATTCGAAATAATTTTTTAGTCAACAATGATTTGCATTTAATATTATACTAAAATTCCAAATTCCCAGACCCTATGCAATGCGTGATAACTATAACAATGTTTTCTTATCACAAAACTCATCAAACTTGTATGAATTATTCATTTCTAAATACAATATGCAAAAAATTTATCAGTACTAGTAAGCTGACAATTCTGAATGATTTTAAGTTGCTATTACACATAATATATTAAAAGTTTTGAAGAAACTTACTGAATTTTAAACGCCTTTTTTTTCATCAAATATTACTACATACTGTAGAGCAAATATATAGCATAGAAATAAAGATAATTTACCCAAACATTATGTGATTTAGATATAAAATATAAAGGATACATTATATAGAAAAGCAGAAAAAAAATATATATCATAAAATTAAATTTTTTTGATAAATAAATATTTTTGTTTATCATAGTATACCTTTTTTTGAAGAGTTCGACTTTCACATATCTATGTATTAATGCTATTAATTTAAATAGATTTAAAAGTTCAACAGCTTCTTATAGAATAAAAAAGTAAATCAAAATAGATACCAATATATAATCATATGGGTGAGTTAGTAGAAAAAGAACAAATCATTTTTAGTAAAATTTTTTTTTAATTTTTAAACTAAAATATCTTGACAACTATTTAATCAAATTTGCTAAAAATTTTTTTATTTTAATTTTGAAATTTATATAGAATTAAAATAAAAAAAAATTATTAAATTTATTAAAATAGTTGTTAAAATATTTAAGCTTAAAGTTAAGAAAACTTTTACTTAGAAAATATTTGTCTCTTTTTTATTGACTTTCGCTATATTCCAAAGTGTTTATATTAAAGTTTTGAATAGTATAATCTGACATTTTTTTTTATAGTATAGTGGAATTCATCTAAAGCCACCACTTTTTTAATTATAAAAATTTTTAAATTGTTATAACTCTTTAAAAACAAAAAATATTTAAAAAAAAATTTTTTGATAATTTAATAGCTTATTGTTTAAATTATTAAACTATTAATAAATTTTTTAAATATCTTTAATTTTTAAACTATTATATTAATTTAAATTTATAGATGATTCAAAAATTTTGGCATTTATATATAAAAAAATATAACAAAATTTAAATTTATTAACAAAAATTTAAATGTTATTAATTAATTTTAAAACTGTATTAAGTTTTTCTGCATTTTTATTGGACAATTAGGTTATACTATAGCCAAAAATTGGCGCCTATATTTAAAATATGTTGGCTTTAGATGAATTTCACTGTAGTAAAATGAACACAATGCAATCACATTAAAGTAATACTTCTAAAGAGTGTTTTTATAAATGGTTTTAATAAAAAATACTATATACTACAGAAAAATTTAAAAAAGTTTCAAAAAAAATGTATATAAAGCCAAAATCAGTTGATTAATTAATAATTCGTTTCCGAATGAGGGAACCATATATAACCTTATATAGTAAATTGTGACATACATGACTATGAGATTTACTATAGTCAAAAATGCCATTTCATGTAAACAATAGTAGGTTTACATTAGTCAGCAAATCATTTTATGCCAATATCTCTGCAACTATGAAACTGATTTTAATGATATTACTATATGAAAATCAGAAAATAATGCTCTACAATATTACTTAGAGATTGAAGATATATTTATTTAATAAAAAAATAACTTTACTTTGTCGTGAAGTGGCATTTGTGGCTTAGCAATTTTATATAGTAAATCATATATCTGCGCGTTGCAATTTACTATGTATGGCTCTCTCATTTGGAAATGGATTATCAATTAATCAATTATTCCATAATCGATTAATCGATTATTCGATTAATCAACTAATTGATTAATTGATTAATTGATTAATTGACTAATTGACTAATTGACTAATCAATTAATTGATTAATTAATTAAGTTGGTTTATAAAAATAGAATCAATTAATTGTCAACTTTATCAACTAATCAATTTTTTAACTTTCGATTTGTATCACTAATATATATAACGACATAGCACCAAAACCTTAAAAAAATTTTATGGTTTAATATTTTGCAAACTCTTGTATAAATACAAGAAAGGATAAATCTGTCAAGTCGCAATGCTCAATTTTCTTCAAGAGCTAGAAGGTATACATTTTATAACTATTAAGGAAAGTGTAATAAATTATGTGATTAGAGCTTACATAGGTCCTAACCCCCTCTAGTAAATGTTGCAAAATTTTTGGGGTTTGATCGGCCACATATAATTGCAGTAATACGAAACGTAATAGAGTTACACAGTTGGGCTGAGCACAAGATGATACATAAAAAACCAATCATACAGCTAGAAATTGATCTGTTAAATGAAAAAGATACAAGTATTAAAAAATTTGAACAATATACAAGTATAAGGAAGGAATAAATACGAAACCAGAGAAATTAGCAAAACAATCACAAGAAAAAAAGCTGCTAAAAGTGAAAAAAGAGCTTTTGAAGGACAGAGTAAAGAAAATGTGAACAAAATAGAGGATATTGCCCTAGAACAAAGGAAAATAAAGGCCTTACTACTAGAGTCAGAGTGTGGAACCTGGGACTATGAACTAAAGAAAAAAAAGGCCAAACAGTAGCAAACAGCACCTACTACATTCAAGATATAGAATAAAGTGAATGAGAAGCAGCAGAAAACACGGAAAGATATTTACAACTCTATATTGGCACCAAAGGATAACTTTATAGTACAGAGTCAGGATGAAAAATTGCAGTATCTTTTTATAATCTAGGATTTACCTGAAAAAGTGGATGCTAGAGTAATCAAAAAACATTTGGGTTTTTTCGACAAAGCCATAGTTTTGGCTTGGTAGCAAGAATAAAAAAACAAAAGCAGCTTAATTAAAATAGAAGCAGAAAACTAGCACAAGAAAGAAATTTTAAGAAACAGCTAGTCTGTCCATTTAGATGAAGGCAGAACATATTAGAACAACCCCAAGAAGATTTAATCTAAACGAATTAGAATTTAGAAACAAATATAAATTAACAATTCAAATCTGCCCAGACATACAGTCAATACGTTACTATTACCTCAACTAAAAAAAATAGAGGCAAAGGCAGTACATGTTCTAAATAATTGCCATAAAAATCAAAAAGGCACAGCCTATATTTACTTCAATACAGAGACGAAATACAAAACTGCACAAAGAGCAACAGTCTTTTATTACAATACTAAATTGGAGTGGAAGCATTTAGATCAAGTTATAGCAAATAAGGAAAATTGGAGCCAGTTGAAACAGAGTTGGATAAATAAAGAAAAAGCAAGAGAAGTTACAACTCATACTAGAAGACAAAACAGTAAAGATGTATTACATAACAGAAAGATTGGAAGTATAAATAGGATAGGAAAGGAAAATAGACAGAAACAAGGTATAACTGCAGTTAACATTGGAATGAGAAAATATAAAACGAACAAGAGTGGGTACAAACCCCAAATACTAGTAGAAAATAAAAATCGTCAAATTCTAACAGAAATACTAAACAAACTATCCTTGTTGGAAAATATCGATAAAGCGATAGAGGTCTGCTATCGCTCCTGAAAGTTGCCAAGAGTGTCTCTAAAAAGAAGGATAGGGACTGTTTCCTATTCAGACAAAGAGTGTACTCAAGGGTTCAATGGAAGGGAAGCAGAAGAAGAAGCAAGAAGAGGAGGAAAAGAGAGAAGAGAATAAAACAGAAAAAACAGAAAATGCTAATTTTAGTGTGCTAGGAATAGGATTTTATAATGTAAATGGTTTGAAAACAAATAAGAAAAAATTAGATGCTATTGTTAACTTTATGGAGAAGAAAAGGATTAACATAATGGGTTTAGCAGAAACAAACCTAACAGAAAAAGAAAAGAAGTTTCTGCTAGGAGAGAATAAAAATATAAAAGGTTTTTGGTCGGTAGCAGAGGAAAGGAAGAATCTGGTGTTGAAATTATAATAAATAAAAGATGGGAAAAACATGTGGTTAAGTTAAACAGAGAAAATCCATATATATTGGATTTGGTGCTAGACTTCAAGGGCCTTTCGATAAACATCATAGTGATATATGTAGTGCCAACTAGTATGGAAGTGCAAAAAATCATATATGAGTACCTAAAAAAACGACTAAGAAGTATAGAAGCAAAGAAGAAAGAACAAAGATGTATAGTTGTGGAAGATTTCAATATGGATTTGAACCAAACAGGAAAAATTAATGCAAAAGAATGAAAAGAAAAAGAAGGAAAGAAACAAATACTCCAGTTTTTAAAAGGGAAAAGGTTTTTGGATGTCTTTTATGAGCCTGACTCTCTAGGGCAACTGACATGGAGCCATAAGGAGACGCAGTCAAGAATCGATACTATCTGGGTCGATGGCCACTAGAAACAAAATATTTTGTTATACAAAACTAAGGATATGTTGCTCAGAACAGGTAGTGACCATCAAGCAGTACTCATGCAAGTAGAAACAGGATTAAATATGCAAAAACGAAGCCAAGCAAGAAATTGAAGATTAGGAAAGAAAAGACTAGAGATAGATATAGATAGAGTAGTTAAATATTCGGAAGAAGAGGAAGAGGAATTAGTAAATAAACTGAAGTAAGTGTTAGAAGAAGTAAGAAAGCATTTTGCAGAGCAGTTTAGAAAACATCGGTCCATAGCATGAAACTTACTGAATAGATAAAAGAAAAGATTCTATCTAATAGAAGAGGTAGAGCCAATCTGGTATGAACACTTATTAAAAAAGGCACCATCAGACAAATGAGAAGAAGCACTAGAACAAACCAAAAACAAATCAGCGCCAGGAATATAAAGCATCACCTACCCAATGCTAAAGAAAGCTAGAGACTATGCAAAAAAAGATTTTTCAGTATATTGCAAGTATATGCCTAAAGAGGGAAGCATGTCAAACAAATGGAAGCTCAGCATGCTATATCCAATACCCAAGCAGAAGGAGTAGGTTATAAGTTGAACAATGCCAGACCCATTTTTTTATTAGAAACCTTTAGAAAGTCAGTAGTCAGGGTATTGAATAACAGATTGTGAGCAATCCTTAAAAAAAGAGACATTTTAAAGGGAAAAAATTTTGCAGAATTGCAAGAAGAAGGCACAGCGGCATAATATATTTGCTAACCTGTATACTGGAATATGCAAAAAAAAATAAAAAAAAAATTTGGATCTTGTTTCAAAACATGAAAAAAGCTTTCGATTTAGTAAATATCGAAATGCTACAGCTAGCATTAGAGCATATAAAACTTCCAGTAGGAGTGGTAGATTTCATAATCAATTTATGCAAGAATAGAAAAATTGAGATTATAACAAGGGTAGCAAATAAAGAAAAATTTATTGTAGGGGATGGAATAGACCAGGAGGAGGTCATATCACCTCTAGTCTGGAAGATATTTTATGATTTGCTTCTAGTAGAAATTCAAAAAAGGAGGTATAGAGGTTACAAAATGCAGTTGAATTGGTTACTTAATTTGCAAAGAGGTGAAATAGAAGTACAAAAGCTCAAGTGCTAGTCTTAGCATATGCGGACGATACCACATATTTGGCAAGAAATAAGTCTGAGTTGGAACAGATACTTGAAGTGGCAGAAGACTTTTACAAAATAAACGATGTAGAAATCAATAGTAAGAAGTCAGAGCTACTAGTCCTGAATACGCATAACAAGACTACAATACAAAAAGGTATAAAATTTGGGCTGAAGAAAAAAATAATCTGTGGTAAAAAAGAAAAAAATCTAATGAGATTTTTGGGTGTATGGTTGTCCGAAAAATCAAAATTAGACAAGCAGTTAAAATAGCAAAAAAGAAAGTTTTGACAATCGTTAAAGGAATTAAAAGAAAAAAGGCGTCTTTAGCACACATGGTATATTTAAACAATGTAATACTGCTTCTATATCTGGAATACAGATTGTAGCACTGTATTCTGTTTCAAGGGAACTGCGAAAAGTTATAGTGTTCCCTTCTAATGCTAATCAAAAATAAAGTAGGAATGATGAAGACGATTTGGCAAAATCAACTTGCTCATCACTTCATAGAAATAATATCCAGGTTGAATAACAAAAGTGATATGGGACAAGCAGTATGGCTAAGACTAAAACAGGCGCAGTTGAATTGTAAGAGCACAACATGCATACAAGGTTTGGAAAAAAAAAAGAATAGAGAAATACAAAGTTAAAAATAATCTAGCTTGCAAAGTTGTGCTCAAAGCAAAAAAATTAAATATTAGTTTCAGATCAGAAGAGCTAGAAGCAAAATATAAAATAGAAGGAACAGAGATGGAGATAGTAAGCCTAGTTAAAGAAGAAGACCTGCAAAGTTTTCTTAAAGAAAAAAGGTTAAATATCTTTTTGCTAGAGTAAATTTTGGATATAAAGAGCGAGAGAATGCTTATATGGAAGCAGATTAGACAAATAAGAGGCTTGATGGCAAAAGGAAGAGCACCCAAATGGTACACAAACCTTGAAGTAAGTATACTAGAAGACTTGTATAGCAGAAAACTAAGAGCTCCACAAGAAAAAGAAAACTTTTTGCATATAAAAGCCAATTTGGAAGCAATTAGTAAAAACAAACAAAAATGAGAATGGTTAGTTTTCAGAAGAAGAAGTAATAAAACGGAGCTAGGAAGAATCATAAATAAAAAGATCCCACAGGAGTTCCTCATAGAACATTGAAGAAAGGACTCAGTGAATAAGCTAGGCATTGCTATAATCAAGCAGTGTGGGGTTGTGAACTAAAAAACAACTGGGTTCCGTATACTAAACAAATATAAAGGTCCAGGGTAAAAAGAGGATACTAAACAAAAAGTGGTTGAAGAAGATAGAGGTCTTCAACAAAAAATGTAAAAAGCTAAGTATTCTTTGAAGAATATAGTAGAAAAATACCCTGAGATTATAGAAATAGAAGAACAGAGTTTGGTGGAGATACCTATATAAGCACCATTAATAAGGAGTATATGAAAGCTAGTATTTCGGAACAAGAGGCAATAAGAAAACTAGAAAAGGTGGCAGAGAGAATAAGCCTATGGAAGACGATAAAGGCTTTTACAGATGGGTCTTTAACTAACTCAAAGGAAGAAGGAACTTGAATGAGTATAGGATATGTGGTACTTAATGAAGCAGCTGATTATGTTAGACCAGAGTAAAGAAACATTTTGTTGTAGATTGGAAGAATGGCCATCATCAACTCGGGCGAAGTTGGAAGCAATATGGACTTTACTATTAGTAGCCCAGAGGAAGCAAAGGTGCAAATATATACCGATAGTCTTGCAGCAATACAGGCGATCAAAAAGATAGAAAAGCTTAAAAAGTTAAGAAGTTGTCTTAAGATACAGAATACAAGCCTATTCTGGCAGATTTCTCGAATACAAAAAATCAAGAAGCTGATAGTAGAGATGTACAAAGTTAAGGGAAGACCCCAGATATCTCTCATAGGTTATAACTGGATTTTGGCCAATTTCAGTTCAATTTGCTAAAAACGACAAAATATATTTGTTTAAATAACTTTTGATCTAGTGATCAGAATTGAATAAACTTTTTTTTGTTAGATGCGCCTTACTAAGAGCTTTATTTTAAAAAAATATTTGTTCAAATTGGTTTGTAGATAGCATGATTAAAAATCCATTTGATTGGCTGATTGACAAAATTTTTTTTATATTGCTTAAATAAGGAAAAGCCCATTTTTACTTATATGCAAACTAGGTTACATTCATATTAACTATCGACGAAACTTCACCACTACCTTAGCAGTTCGCTTGTTTTCTTACCTTCAAATTTAATCTGGTATAATCAGATTCAATAAAAAGTTTTATTATGTCGTTGTTTTCCAAAAAATATGACCTTTTATGTTCAATTAACTTCTACTTATACTATTTGAAACTAAGAAGCCAAACGTATATTTGACTTTTTATTTTGTACTTACCAAGAAATAAGTAGATCAACCTAGCCAACACCATGCCTCAACCAAACACTCAAGCCTTGTATAGCTTTACCGGATATTTCTAATTTATTTGACTTTTTTTTAAAAATTTAAAATTTGCGTGTAAGTAAAACTAGCTTCTTAATTTTTTTTTTTTTTTACCAACTATTAATTTCGCTAATTCTATTAAGTAAATCTAATTCTAGAGATTCTTGTCTATTTAATTGATCGATTTCTGTCTCTTCTGAATTATTGTTATCCTCTTCAGTATCTTCTTGCGCATCGTTGTCCAAATCTTTGTCAAAATTTTTTTCTGAATTTAAACCATTTAAAAATGCATTAACATTTTTCCATATTCCCTTTTTGTAGTAATTTAAACAATGTCTGCATTTTTTCTCCATCGAATTATAGCATTCGAGGTGAAATCCGTGGCCACATATTAAAATAATTGTTTGATCATTTATATTCAATATTTTATAACAATGATCACAATTATTGAATAAGGGAGGAAATAGTGTGCTATATCCGGTTGGCATACTTGTTATGTCTATTTCACCTAAAGTAGGAAGATTATATGAGGTGGGTAATTCTTTTTTTTTTCGTCGTTTTAATGGAGATGGAATTTTACTACTGACTAAATTAGTTTCTTCGTTTTTCCTGTAAATTTCTTGAAATTGTGAAATAAGAAAAATACAGGTTTTAGTAGTTAAAAATTTCAGATCTCGCGGTGAATACGGGTAACGTTTCGTAGTTGAAAACATCTCACAGAATGCTGAATATTTATGAAAATCTAAAAGATAAGCCTGTTTTTGTATATTGTCAGCAGCATCCTTTGGAGATGTTGTAGCACGTATTCTACTATGCATGTTTTCGACCCAATAATCGTTAAATTGAACTAAATTTTTTTTAATTGCTTCTCTCATTGGATGCTCAATCTTTTCCCAATAGAATAGGTCCGATAAAAATGCCAACGGAGCCTTATTATAATTTTTACGATGCCATCGCAAGGCGAAGGTCCATATACGAAAAATCGTTTCTACGTAATTATCGAAGGATCCAGATCGAAATAACAAAGCATATATATCGAGGGAAGCAGGTACGATATTGTCCAACAGCTCCATAATAACCTGATACTCGATATTTTTTTGTAAAAAAATAAATTTTTTTACAATATGCTCTTTAATCTCGATCCATGCAGTAAATGCCAATTCGAGTAGAAGATTCGTTCTCCACGGTCTAGGTTTTTTGGCCAAAATTTTTCTTTCCCCAAACACAAAATGAAAGAGCTTTTCGAAGAATGGGTAATAAATTTTCATTACCTGCTCTTTTGTATTAAGAGCGACGTGCAAGGGCCCAAGTAAAGGAACAACCAATACAATTTCTTTCGGTATTGAATTTTCATTTTTTTTATGAAAATGGGTAAGTGCTTGACGAATATAACGCTGATCCGGCCAGTCAGCAACAATCGGCGCTACATTACCATTAAGATGACCTATTTCTTTATTATAGTCGAAAACAATATTAATGCATTTAGGTAATCTTGCATAGAATGTAGCTGTTGTTCCTTTACTCCTACTAACATTGCACCTTTCATTTTGTGCTCTTCCTTTCGTTCCTCGATGGCATTATCATAAAAATGGATTGAAAGCTGTTCGATTCTATCAAAATTAGAAAAAGAACTATTCCATTGAGCCATCCATCGCGAATACGATAAATCGAAGCAATACTGATATTGGTTAATAAGTTTTTCACAAACAATAGAAGCGTCAATATTATTGGGATTATGGACAGACTTATTATTAAACATAATTGGTACGAGATCAGATTTTTCAACACTTTTAGCCACACATGTCGCTAGGTAAACTGCACTCGAAAGAGATGTGCAGTCTGGACGTCGATTTTCATGGATGTTATGATAATCATCCAGGTTGTATATGCACAGATTATTTTTGTTTTCATCGAAATATTTTTTTACTCTTATCGGATGTTCGTCAGCAATTTTTTTTTTGTAGTTATATACAGTCTGATGAGTAACTGATACTCTAGCACTACTTAATGCATTAATTGCATCGCAAGTTACTCCAGATCCTGCAAGATACAAAGCAAGCTCCAGTTTAAAATTATTAACATGCTGATTACGTATTCCCGCCATTAAGTATAAGATCGCAACAATATTTTTTCGATCTTCTTTTTTATTATAAGGTGAGCGGTCCCGCGGTATTAATATAGCACACATATCAGCAAAAAAATTGGTTAAATTAGGGTCAGTTTCCTTAAGCATTTTATCGAATTCATTAGGGTCAAGTATAACATTATCATGTCTTTTTGTATATAACACGCTAGTCATTTGTTTAATTTGATCACCAATTGATGGTTTAACTGGTAATGTTGTTGGAATAAATGCTTGTGCGGGCACAGATGTTGGTTCAGGTAATTGATTTTCAACAATAGCCGTATAATGTGGACTACAAATTTGATAACCGAGTTGCAAATAAGGATACAAGCGAAGATTTCCTTTAGCGGATGCTTTTCTTATAGCCAAGTTACTTAAACATCAAAAATCATTAGAGCTTTTATTACAATTATAGATAGAACAGAGGCCATGATTAATTTTACTCTTCGGCATTTTATCACGAGTTTTTTGAAAATTACTATATTTGGCGCGCTTATTATTTGACATAATTTTTATTTAAACCAATTATTCGCGTTATTAATACTACTTGACGAGATTGAAATGATCGAAATGATCGAAAATAAATATAAAAAAAAAAACGCGTAAACTTTTAAATATAATTTTTATGAATGTGTAAAAAAAATTAAATCTATGCCGGAAGGATGTAAGTAGAGCATATTCGGCGTATTTTTTGAAAGTTATATTTTCGATATGAGCCAATCAAATTTTAAATTTTAATTTGACGAAGATCAAATTTTTAGCCAATCAAATGGATTTTTAATCATGCTTTTGTAGATGCCAAGATAATTAGCAAAAACTGTTTTTTTGCTTCTCAAATTTCAGAGGTTTTTGCTAAAAAAAAACAAGTATGACCTCTATACTAGATGTCCAGGGTCCTGTTAAGGAGCATAGTGGCATTGTAGAAAATGAAAAAGCAGACAAACTTGCAAAGAATGGGGCCAGAAGCAGCAGCGCTATAAGTGTCAAGTGGCTCTGAAACAAGATTTAGCAGGTAGTTCCATATTGGAAGAACTTCATAATTGATAGCCCGATTAGGAAGTTTATGAGTCAAATAGCATCAGCAATACAGGATGCAGAATGGGTAGGACTCAAGAGGTTGAAGAAAGAAACTTTGAAAAAAAAGGAGAGTAATATAAATTGGAAAGAGATATAGTGGTTTTTAGGAAGGTATAAAAGAAGAAAATATACGGATGAAAGGAAAAATAAGGAATGAATTTTTAGAATGAAGTGCCTTAATGGCCTACTGCCTACGATATCAGAGCTTAGGATAAGAAGGCCTGACCTATACAAAATGGATATTTGTGTGATCTGTTAGCAGGAGCCAGAACGTTAGAACACCTAGCAAGATGTATGAACTATCAGGAAATTTGGAAAATGAAAGAAGAAAAAACATGTGAAGAGTTAAAAAAAATACTTCAGAAAGATTTCAGTACTTTCGCAGAAGTAGCAATATAGAAGTTGGAAAGAAGGATTTTTGGCAAAGAGGAGAAAAAAAAAAGTTATCAGAAGCCAGTTAATTCAAGGTTTTATACCTCGGAATTGGAAGAAAAAAGTGAAAAGTCTAATAAAGAACAAAGCCGGGACAAGAAGGGCTTTGGATACAATTATTAAGACCATCAGCGTGAGATTTTGGCAACATATTTGGAACTTTAAATGTGAATTCCAAAATAACTAGAAAAAGGTAGAGGGATAACTACCTTAGCGAAAAGAAAAAGCTAAAGCAAAAGCAAAAACAAGAGTAATGAAAAAAAGAAAACATCATTCCAAATAGTGAAATTAGGCAGATCACGAAACATAGCCTAAAGATAAAGAAAGATTGGAAAAACAGAACAAGAGTTTTAGTGGAATTAAATGTAAACAATCCAATCCTAGAGGGGACCAAGCTGACTTGGTCTTCATAGGTTAAATTTAAATATTTAGATTCGAAAACATTTGGCAAAACTGATATGGCAAGTGATTGCTAGCTGATAACAGGAGAAAACATATTCTCAGTAAGTTAAGAATCCTAATCGAGGCAAATAATTGCTAGGCGGGTCGCACCTGGACGTAAAGTTGGGTGAGCTTTCTGTTAGGAGAGCGCCATTTATTAACTGATTTTTTAGGTAGGTGGGGGGTAGAGCAATTATCAGGTCCTATATATAATATAATATATATAATATATCAAATATATAAATATATATTTATATATATTATTATATATATATAATTTTTAATATTGAATAACTTTTGATCCACCAGTCCATTTTTGATAATTTAACTACCAAAATGTTCGCCTTAGTGAGCCGATTCTAACAAGCCTAAAATCACTAAATTCTAATTACAGGATTCTACGATCAACAAAGATTTGTATTCTATAAACAATTAATAATTAGATATGTCTAATTTAGTGCACCAAGTTCTATGATGAGATACCACGTGCTATATCGATCAGAATCAGATTATTTTGGTACCATTCGATTCGTTTTATTGAGACTAGTGCTCCTAGGTCCAGTCTGGGTCTGGTCTGGTCCGGGTCCGGTCCGGGATCAGACCAGACTCAGACTCTAAATTTTACTAATTTCAGACTTCAGACTATGAGTCCTGTTCGGGTCTGGTCCTAAATCTGCAGACTGGTCTGGTCCGAATATAATTATATGTATTTTTGGCACTGAACAAGTTTACTTAGTGCATTTTGTTAGAATAAATTAGTAAAATTTTATGAATCATAAGATTTTATAGAATTTTATTAATAAAATTCTATAAAATCTTATAATTC
>QKWP01000631.1:21572-42569 GCA_003550325.1 Gigaspora rosea
GGACTCAGACCAGTCTGCAGACTTCGGACCAGACCCAGACCAGACTCAGACTTGACTAAAAAGTCTGAATATAAAAAATAAATTTACTTAATAATTTTAAAAATTACTATTAAAATTACACAAAAGTTGAACGATCTTGGGATCCTGTGATTGGATTTTGATGATTTTGGGCTTGTTAGAATCGTCTCACTGAGACGAACATTTTGGTAGTTGAATATTCCAAAACTGACCAGTAGATCAAAAGTTATCCCATTTTTAATATATATATATATATATTATTAAATTTTAACCAATCAAATGCTTAGAAAAATTATCAGGTGGGGGGTAGGGGGGTCAGCTATTTAGTGAAACCCTAATCAGGTGATTTCTGGCGCTCCCCTTAGAATAGAATTACAATATTTATGTAAACATTAGTTTTCTATATATAATAAAGTCTGTAGACATAGAAGGCAGGATTGCTCAAAAATTATTAATTTTTATAAACTTTGGAGGTTTTATATATAAATAATTAATAAAATAATTAAAAATAATCAAATATTAATTTAAAATTTTAATTAGTAAAATTTTTAAATAAAATTTATTATTACTTTTAAAAAATTATTTATAGTATGTCTTTAATATATAATTGTCAAAATATAAAATATTTTAAAATATATAAATAAAAATATTAAGTTTCAAATAAAAATTTACAATTATAAGGTACTAATTGTCAGGGATGATGCTAAAATCGGATGATGCTGAAATTTGGGGTCTTGATTTGAAACTATAAGCCTTGCCAAAATCCATATATACTTTTTAAATATCAAATCTACACCCCAACCTTACCTAACTCTATAAGACAAAACCGAAAAAAACACCTCAAAACAATTTTAAAATTTCATATCAAAATAGATCAAAATTTTAGGATCATCCGATTTCAGCATCATCCCGACATTAATTATTATTGTTATTATATAAATAAGCTTAAAAATCAAAATAAATAAGATTTAAGAATAGGGTATTTTATGTCACGTTATACATATATAATTTTGTGCAGATTACAGAACTCAGCTCTAATAAAAGATCACAAACTTATGATCTTTAAAAATTTTTCATTAATGGTTTAATATCATTAAAAACAATGTTTTTTTATTGTTCAAAGGCATGTATATTCAACAGTAAGTCGATTTCTATTAGCAAGTTGTTTTAAAAAGAGGTTTATTTAGGAGTAAGGCAAAGTATTGGGCTTCAAAAATATGCATTACAAGCAAACTTTATTAAATAATAATTTGTTAAAATAATTCAATAGATAATGATTTTAATCACTTGTTAATGATTAAAATATTGCAAAACATTATAATGTTTGTAAGTTTTCTAGAAACTTTTTATAAAAAAAAAGCATTTATTAATAAATCTATTTATAGATTATATAATTATATTAAAACATAGGTGATAGTCTATTTAGATAGTTGTAAAAAGCTAAATTTTTAATTGTAATGTGTATAATAAGTATAAAAAGCATTTTATTGATAGAATTATTTATTATTATATTGGTAAAAATTGTTTAAAATAAAAAAAATTCAAAGATATTTAATTTTCATTCTAGTAAATATAATAATTTGATTGGCTAATATGTGATAAATTACTATTTTTAGGTTTGTTGTACTAATGATCTACATCTTGTAGCTATGCCGTTATTCTACTATAATATAGATTACATAAAATACCCTACCCTTAAGAATCATTGATTTCAAAATAAATACATTAGATATTTAATTCAAAATTAGAAACCTGAATCTTAATTCTGAATCCCTAATATTTACCTTACAATTAGATCAATATATATATTTGAAAGTTAAAAAAACATATCTTAAAATAATTGTATACTTAAACTAAAAAGAAGATTAATAACTTTATTTTGGTTTTTTGTAGTAATATAGATAGAATATAGCATGCATATAGTATATATAAAACTTTTTTTTGTACTAAGTTAACAACTTGGATTAATTAATTAAAAGTTGTAAAGCTTATTGAGGCACATCTAATAGTGGTTAAATCATCCAAATCAGCCCAGTAGATGGTGAGATATTGTTAAACAACAATTGGCCAACTATGTAAAATCTCTATGTAAACAATATTTGTTTACATAAAGATTTATATAGTTAGCCAATAAATTTTCAATGATATCTCATCATTTACTATGCTGATTTGGATGTTCTAACCACTATTAAATGCGTCTCTATAAGCTCTACAACTTTCAATTAATTGATACAAGTTGTTAACTTAGTACAAAAAAAGTTTTATATATGCACACCATGTTTTCCTTATAGTGATTTTCATATGATTTGTGGCATATTACAGTACTAATTAATAAAGTTAAATCTGATTGGCTCGCCACCCTGCACCATACCAGTGTCTGGTGCACCAGGTGCACTATCCAACTTATTGCACCATTGGTGCACCAAGCATCCTGCACCAGCAACCCTACTCAAGAAACATTTTTTGCTAGATACAAATGACGGTTTCATTACGATTTGTAATTTCTTGTCATACCCAATCTTGCAATTAGATTGGCTCAGAACTGTCACCACGGTAACAAATAGATTCATCCAAAAATTAAATTGAACTTGAATTTAAGTTTAGATCCAAATTTTTTTAATAACAGTATTATACAGTAAATTATACTACTAGTACTGTATTAACTGTATATATATGTTGTACCCGGATTTGGAATCTATTCCAATTCGGAATCACCCTAATACCAGCCCCTAACCCTAACCCTAAAGTCCTAATTCTGCAACAAAATTCTCATCTGGGGCAGCCCGATTCTGAATCGGGACAATTGCAAACCCGGGTACAATATATATATATACTGTATACAAATTTAGGATTAGAATACAGTTATAGAATATAATAAAGGTTTTATAGTGTATAATATAAGAAATTTAATATAAAGGTCCAAATTTTGTTATACAAGAGATTTTTTTAGAGATTTAACAGTTTTACTTAAACTCTAATTATTTGGTTAAGTTTTTGAGATAGCAATAGTGGTATTAACACCACTAGTGTGGATTTAGTAAAATCGTTTAATAATCAAAATTATAAACAATTTTTGATTTTTTGTCGAATTATATTTGTTTAACACAATTTACTAAAAAAGATTTGGTGCGTATTGTTTGTTTTAACAAACTGTATAACAGTAAATAAACAAAAAAAATAAATAAATAAAAATCACTATACCTAACTACTGAATATATATATATATACGATGAATTAGCATTAGAATATAACAAATATCAATTTTTTTTTAAAAATTGATCTAAACGATATATAGTGTGAGTTTCTCATTCCACTAAGATTAGTAAAGGTTTATAAAAATTTTTTTTATTATTAATTGACTCATTTTGAAAAAATTTGACAGACATATTGTATTGTCTCTTCAATTGTTTATAATAAATAGACGCAATACAATCAAATATACTAATATGGCTAAGCATTAAAACATTTTACTAATTTTACCTACCAAATGGGTAGACCACCTTATTTAACAATTAGTAATCTTTGCCCTAGTAGCACATCCCAATGGTCGGATCACTTTTTTTATTTAGTAAAAAATAAAAATTATTTCGTACA
The DNA here is from genome assembly GCA_003550325.1 of Gigaspora rosea. NCBI lineage: Eukaryota > Fungi > Glomeromycota > Glomeromycetes > Diversisporales > Gigasporaceae > Gigaspora > Gigaspora rosea. The sequence continues at coordinate 25,185 of QKWP01000631.1, forward strand.
GCCACTGCCGATCAACACGATCTAAACTTTTAGGTATTATGTCATTAAAAGGCATATATTGTAAATTTTATTACAAAGTAGATATTAGCCAGATTAGGACTCTAGACTTTGATAAAAAAAAAAAAACGAGAACTGTATAAAAACTAAAAATATATCATATATATAATAAATATATATATAATAAATAAAAATACAATACTTAAAAATATTATTAATATTAAATAGTCATAATCGTCAAAATTTAGCAGTATTTTTTTTTTGTCTTTTTTTTTTTTGTTTCGTTTTTTATCAAGTATTATTTAGCATTTATCCAAATTATAGAAACAAAAGAAACACCAGGGACAACACACGACACAATTTTTCTGGGCAAACCCTTATAGGTTAGTAAACACAGTGGAACATTAAAAGGAACCGATAGATCGATGAAGGAGTGGATGATTCAAAACTCCTTTTTTTTTTATCTTCATTCCATCAAGGTAATTTACTTACAACACACCATCGCGGTTTCTATTAGCAACTTTCGGCCGCCTTTGACTAAACGTCCTTTTCACACTTCATATAAATAAGTTATATTACAAAGTATGAACTTGATAAAAATTATGAAATGAATTAATTATTTATTTTTTACTTTGCTGTCGCCGGCTGTGCATTTGATGCTGGGACGTTTGGAATGGATTTTCTCAATTCAGTAAAGAAATCGTTGCCATTTGCCATTAAATGTGTTGCTAAAAAATAAAGAAAAAAGAAAAAAGAAAGAATTTTTAATGTCTGAAAGGGAATTCACCGATAAAAAGAAAAAAAATTTTTTTAAAAAAAAATTTTACCTTGCCCCCAAGTAAGCTTATTTCCCCAAGCATTCTTTTCTGCTGGAGGTTTGTACATATCAGGTTTTTCTAGTGAAAGTAGTTCATTAAGAAATCTACTTATTATAAATTCTATTATTAATATTAATTTATTTATATTGAGTAAAAAACTTACCAGGATCAGAATTATTATGATATCGCTGCACTGCTTCATGAAATCCTATTAAAACAGCATCATAATTTTTTCGATTAAAATCAAGGATCATTATTTAAAAATTCATGTAAACATCACTTACCATTATTTAAAAATGAAGAAACTTCTGCAGAATTAAAATTATTTACTGGTACATGCTCCGGAACTGGTCTTGAACTAGGCAAAGCTGGACCAGAAGTAGTCGGTGAGGTTACCGTACCTGAAGCCAATGGTGTAGTAGAGTGAAGATCTTTATTTTTACCCGCTATAATATTTATTTTAAAAAAAATTAATTAAGTCGAAAAATTCCGAAAAAAAACGAAAAGGGCATCAACAGATTTTACCAAGGGAATTTTTTCTTTTCGGATTAAATTCTCCTCGTCTATCGTTTTGTTTTTTAAAACTAAAAATACATGCAGTAATATGTATTAATATTTCATAAAACAATCTGAAAAACAAATAAACTAAGTCGCAGTAAAGGACTAAACATACTGTTGTCTTTCTTCTTCACGAGTACCAGCCATATTTTTTTTTAAGAGTGAACTCTTTGTTCACGGGATTTTATTAGTATTTATATAATTTATTTCATACGTACTTCAGGGTTTGTGCTATGACTATCACACCATTATATGTATTATTTATTATTGAGGATTTTTTTACGGGTTTTTTTAATAATGTCGGAAAATTAACTTATCAGTTATCGATTATTTTATTTAGCGGATTATTTTTTTTTAACACAATTTTTGTGTGAAATATATGTTTTTTATATCATATATATTTTTTTTAAACGATGGCTTTTATTATGCTCTTTTCGACAATAGTCTCGGTTTTACAAATTTTTAATAACTTTATGTTCGTCAAATTTAGTTAAAGCTTATTCATATTGTAAAGAATTTATTACTTATATAAAATAGAATAGATCAAAAAAATCTCGATTAACATTATAAATAATACAAAGTACTCTTTTTACAAAAATATTAAATTAACGAGAAAAAACTGTACCGAAAGTTGTTGTCATCCGCAGTAATTTCTCATGCGACCCTAAAAATAACATTTTTATTAGTTTGACGATCACCCAGGTTCAAACCACCCTTCCTTGTCGGATTATGCGGATACCTCTATGGTACATATCGGGCATTCCTCATATTGATATCCTTATAAAGTTGATAAGTATCTTACAGGGAGAGGGCCAGGACTGGAGATAGATAGATGATGCGTTGGAAGCCGTAGTGATAGCAACAAGTGTGTTGGTGAGGTACAGACTATGTTTCATAACAGAAGTCACTCTCGTAGTACAAATACTACTTCCAACCTTCGTCAGAATTGGTATGCCCCTGCAGTGCAGTTGTACCTTTTTGCGTGTATTATCATACTCCCAGCTCGGTGCTTCGTTAAATGGGTTATTCACGTTAAATACGAATATAAAATTGGTAATATATTAAAAACTTTGGATCGATTTTATTTATTATATGTTTATTTTATTTTATTTTTTTTTATTATTAAAACACGGAAGAAATTGAACAGTATTAGTTTCTTTGTTGGCTTAATTATATTTATATTAAAATAAAAAAATTTTGATTTGTCATTTACACGCCACCCACGTGACCAATGTAATACTCATTTCGAATATTACAGTATGAAATGTCTGTACAGCTAAAACCCAACTTCATATTATTAAAAAAAAACAGCAACTCAAATTTATTTAATTTGAATTTACTAATTTCCAGGTTATACTACATTTATATTACTCTTTTTATAATGTATTTTAGTTTTATACTCCTTTCTTTAAGTCGGAATGCCAAACGTTTATTAAAGTCCCAAATGAATTTTGAATCCTATTAATAAAATCTGAAAGGGTTCGATATATATGTTAAATATAAAATTTATATATAATAATAAATAAAATAATAATAATTAATAATACAACTCACCAATGGAATGGTGGATTATTGAGCGAAAGATCATCAATTCCCTGACCAGGATATGAATACATGGCAAAATTTTCCATGATATGCATTAAGCTATCCAAGGGATTAGGTTCTACTGTTGTTGGGTATGGAATGAATTCACAATCAGGACATAGCCATTGACCTGAAGGTTGTTTAGTAAGACCAACGCATTCCCAGTGGTACCACCCTGTTACACACTAAAGTTTAATTATGAAAGGATTAATACCAGTGGACAACATTAACATATTTCTTATATCAAGTAATCGCATTAACTGTTAAAGAAGAAATACATACGCTAGGATGGTCACATTGAATCATTTGACCGAATTCTGGCTATTGTTATAATTCATTTAAGAAATTATGAATTCACAAAACATTAATAAAAATCACAATATTGATCTTTGAAATTCACAAGGAAAATGAAACTCACTCGTTTGCATATACAGTATACAAGTTCGTTAGGATCAAAGTCACCATCGTCACTATTAAATTACATTATGAATTAAACGTGCGAATTGATCACGAATAGGAAAAAACATGGTGGAATTAAAAGATTATTACCCTGTAAGTATTTTAATCGATATATATCGTATTATTATATATATAATTGTAAAGTTTTGGAAACAAATTTATATAAAATGCGAACCTTCTAAATGTATATTGTTACGAGCCAATTCTTCATCTAACTTTTCAAAATGCCTAGAGAGCTAATAAGAAAAATAAAAATTGATTATTACAATGCAATGTCAAGAATTATTTGTGATTGAAAAGTTAGTGTTTACACACTTACTAAATTATATAATTTATCAGCGACAGCGATTTTTTCGTCTTGTTTTTGCATAGCATCTTCATAAGCTTTCTGCAATGTTTGACAAATAAAGCAAAAATTGAAATCTTAATTACTAAGCCACTATATCACAGCATAACACGACTGTGCCACTGCATGCCACGTGCTGGATTCACAATTATTTTTAGTCAAATATTTTCTTCGGGAAACATGAGTCAACTTTCCTCCTATTCCGTGATAATTATATACCCTTTTTTTTTTTTTTTTAATTATTATAAATATTATTATATAAATTTAAAACATACCACTGCCATATTTTTCCAATAACTAGGACCTCTGTCGTTTTCATCTATGTGATCAGAATCCACACAAGCGAAGTATTTGTCCTGACATTCGTTGCAAATCGCACGTAACTCTGGTAAATAATATAAATGTATGGGTAATATACTGGTTTAAAGTTTATTTATAACGGTAATAGCTCAAAAATATATTCATGTAATTTATAAACATGACGCGAAAACAAGTATATATATATACTATATATTATATAATTAAAGAGATGCTTACTTTCACACTGTTCGTCTAAGAGTCGTAACTCGTTCAAATTATGAACAACTTCTGCCTTCAGATTGTAAATGGCTTTATTGAAAAGTAAAAATATATAGATTATTTAATAATGAATATAAATATCAATATATTTTTGATCAGTGTCGAGAAAAAAAAAAAAAAAAAAGGAAAAAAAAGGAAAAAAAAAAGAAAAAAAAAAGAAAAAAAAAGACACACAATCTAGATAGTCGTCTAGAACTTCAGAGGGTGATTTTAATTCATTTAGACTATCTTGAATATGTTGAATAGACTCTTGTTCCATTTTTTAAGGTATTTTGATTAAAGGTGAAAAGTTATGAAAAGTGACAGAGGTTGGAGCGAAAAAAAGGGAGTGGAGGACAAAAAAAGTCTGTGGTCAGTATCTGAAAAATAAGAGCTTAAGATATGTCAAACAACCGTCAGTCCCTCCATGTCACAAAAGTTTCCTAAACAAGAGGGTCGTGCGAACTTTTTTCCTGTAACACGAAATCTGCAAAATAGAAAATCAATCGACAATCCACTTGTTTTTTTTTTTTTTTTTTTTTTTTTGCCCGTAATAGTGATAATAAAATATGTCTTAAACACAAATCGGATTTCTGAACACGACTAACCTGCTAGATCGTGTCAGCCCGTTATCCATTGTCATTTAAAAAGTGAATAAGTTGTATTATAAAAATGATTAAACTAGATCATTTTCTTTGGAATGTGACGATCTCATGCAGGAGTTGTATGGTTTAGAGATAATATGATGCACATACTGCGGAAAACGGAAATCAGGTACTATTGGATGCTGCACTGCTTGCTTGCAACCAACTAAAAGGCATTTATTTATAGCACAGACGTGTGACAAAAAAATAGCCACAAAATTTATGCCATATGACGTAATTATGGGTTTTTATTATTTATATAGAAAACGATAAAAAAAAAAAAAAAAATCTTTTAAAGCTATCTCAAAATCTTGATTTATGGTATATATACACACACATTATATATATATGTATACACGAAACGTTTATAATGATTATTATATGATTACAGTTCTTCGTGAACAGTGTCTTTACTAGCAGAGGGGGATGGTGTAGACGCGGCTGTTTCTTTCTTCTCTTTCTTTTCTTTCTTCTCTTTCTTCTCTTTCTTCTCTTCTTCAGGAGCAGTTTTATTAACTTCAACCTTGTTGGCAGCATTCTTGGTTATGAATTCGATGAAGTTTTCTAATGTTCGATCACCTTGATAATCTATGATTTCTTTTTCTTCTTTGTCACCAGCTTTGAAGAGTTTTATTGTTGGAAAACCAGAAACTTTAAATGACGATGAAGGAATGTCATTTGCAGTAGCATCAATTTTTGCAATTATTATCTTGTCCTTAGAGTTCGAATAAGATTGTCCTAATTCATCCCAGATAGGTGCAAGTTTCTTGCAGTGTCCACACCCTAAATTAATAAAAATTATAATAATTAATATTTATGACAAAAATATTTCTGAAATAAAATAAATAAATAAAAAATAAATAAAATAAATAAATAAAATAAATAAATAAATACATGGAGCATAGAATTCAACAAGAACGTCTTTGGTCTTGTCGTATACAATGTCATTAAATGAATCAGCTACTAAAACAGTTACTGGACCATCATTAGATTCTGGAATAGGTTCAGATTTGACGCTTGGAGAAATTTCTCCTTTCAAAACTTTTGAAACAAAGGTTTGAATCTTTTCAGTTGTAATTTCTTCACTTTGGTTGAATGGATATTTTTGTTCATCATTTGGATGTTGAATTCCAAAAGCTGGCCATTGTTGTTTCAAATTAATATTATCAGCGTGTTGACCAAATTTACTAGCATTGATGTATACAAAGTTCGCTTGACCCTTGAAATTCTTGGCAACTGGCTCTATGGCTTTACCAAGAGAAGCGCGTTGCTCGTCAGTCTCATAAAATAAGAATGCAATTGGTAATCCAGCATCAACATATGAACCATAATTGTCAGGTCCAATTTCTGCCAATAATGGAACTGAGTTGACCTTTATGAAGTTTTCCAATTCCTCTTTTGTGAATGGAGCTTTCAATATATTCTTGCCCTCATCAAATTTCTTATAAAGAACAACAGCTGGTGTTGTGACTTCAGCCTTGGTTGCTGCATCTTTTTGTCCTGTTTGTCCAAATATGTAATCATTACGCAAACTTTCAGCAACAGTATTAAAAATATTATGTTCATTTTGGCTTTCAGAATCCCAGAATCCAATAATTATAACTTCATCTGAATCTTTGAAAGTATCAAGGTTATCGACAGTAACATCCGTAACGGGCGGTAAAGATTGTCTAATAAAAAGTCGATTTAAAAATTGATAAATAGAAAAAAAAAAAAAAAAGTAAAATTGATAATATTAAATAATCAAAGAATATTTACTTTTTCATGTAACTTATAATAAGATCAGATTTTCTACCGCCATTATATTCTGTTGCCTTGCCTTCTTTGAAAACTTTTAAAGTAGGATATCCTCTAACTCCATGTTCTTGGCAAAGTTCTTGTTCGACTGTACAATCAACTTTGGCAAGTTTGATGTTTGCATCTTTTAGGGCGGTAGCTGCTACCTCGTACTCAGGTGCTATTTATATAAATTTTCCAGAGGTATAAGTATATTTAACATTAAGAACTTTAAACAGATAGAAAAACTTACCAAGTGCTTTACAGTGCCCACACCATGGTGCAAAGAATTCTACAAGAATTAATTTTTCAGGATTAACAGTTTCATTGAAATCAGCCTTTGATAAAGAAATCACATCCGATGGTTCTTCGGCGAAAACGAGGGATAATGTAAAAAGTACACCCACTACTATACAAGTGAAAAGATTTTTTTTGAACATGGTTGATTGAACATCTAAGAAGTGGTAAAATCCGCTTTATATAAACAAAAATATTTGTGTTTGCATAAAAAATGTTGTCAATTATTGATTGGATGATTACGGCAATTTAATTCCTAATTGTTAACATAGTGTTAACATTATGTGTCATTAATGCATTGGTGGATTTGTCTGTCACTCTATTAATCCACGATACATATCGGTGCATAATTTCTAACTTACTGCAACAATGTCGTGTCGATATGGAATGATCAGCTTAAAAAAAAAAAAAAAAAAAACTGATTTGTTTTTATGTGCAGATTTCCAAGATTATATAACTCAAGTAACCTCAAATAAGCAATCTACTTATCCATTTTTTTTTAATGCAAATGTTACGATGATATTATCACGCGCGTGTGACGCAACACATATTATTATTGGTATTTATATGCATATGTATCATCCAATGCTGTTGTGTCAAACTCTAATATTGTGGAATCTAAACGGCTTGTCTTAGGGAAATAGGATAAAACGGGTTCGTTTAGTTATAATATACTATTTTTGTAATAAAAAAATATTTAATAAAAACAATTAAACAAAAGAGCCGAGCCAGATTGCGCCTCTAACCCCCAGCACTTATAAATCTACTTCGAACGTATTTATAAAATGATCGCACAATACTTGGTTAAATTGTAAAAACGGCTAACTAAATTCTAATTATACCCAAAAATATGTAGATCATGTGCCAAAATTATATTTAAATACAGATTTAAGAGAGATGTGGGCTTATCCTTAACCGAACATGGAGTTAAAAATTTTTAAATAAATCAATAACGGAATATGAATAAGATTAAATAAGAGATATTGGTAATAATAAAAAAATCATAGATGATATTTTTGCTGATTAATGAGATTTGGTAGATACTATAAATTTTAAGTATTTAATTCAAATACACAGATTAAATCATAAAACTAAATAGGTTATAAACTTTTGTAACATATCTAAATATATATCTAAAGGACTCAAATAATACAGTAATAGTTAATGGTAAATGCTACGAATTAGAATAGACTTTTGTTATAAACTCAGGTGATCACATCATTACTATAATGACAAAGTAAATAGAAGAGTGTTGCAAAGAGAAAATCTGGAATTCTTAATTTTCGACAGGCTTAATAGTATAACAGATAAGCTGAAAATGAAATTTCGAAAAACTAACAATTTTAGGTTTTCCCTCATATACTGTATATTGTTATACCATAAATAAATTCTGTGAAATGCAATATGTAAAGCACCTGATATGCGTTACATTCTCACATGCATTATTCAATAAGATGTACCCGCTTCGTAGTACGTATAACCATACACCTTGTGTTGTCCTAATGCATGATTATACTGGATACTCTGATAATAATAATTTTTTTACAACTTTCATGCTGGCCGGAGAACACTGTTTCTACGACAGTTTATTAAACTGCAGATTGTTTGATTAGATGGATGCTTAAAATGTTACACATTGTATATCGTCACCAAAATCATTCACATAATACGGAGCTTAAATTTATTTTACCGATATTTTATTAATAATAATAATAATATAATACGACAGGGTGAAAGTTGCGAACTGCTATGATCATCACGTGAGAGTGAAATCCGCGGATTTCACCCTAATCCGATCTGCAACTCAGGTTTCACCCTGTTCTATAATATAATCATTTATACGTATCTAAATTTTTATTTCTTTTGATTTACCGTAACCTTCTAAAATGGAAAATAAGCATTTTACACATCATTGTTCGTCCTGTCGAATTATGAAACCCATTTTGCGAAAAACATGCTTTGAGTGTTTAACCCGCATAAATGAAAGCAGAAAAAGGAGACGTGAAGATCAAATTTTAAACATTTGCAAGAAAAAGAAAACTCTATAGCTTGAACATACGGTGTATGAATATTGAAGAAAGCATTACACATATGGATCTTTGTTTCTCAAATAATTAACGAATTAGGAAAAAATGATACCGATGAAATTTTTGTAAGTAAGCTAATGCTTGAGATCATTAAAAGAAACGCTATTCATATAATACGCCGATACGACCGTAACCGATAGATACGGATGTCGCTCAATTCCCCGAAAGCTATTTCTCCGACAGGACACTTAGCCGACATCACATAGGGTTAGGGTTAGCATTTGAGTAGTTGAGGTATACATTTTAGCAGATTGTCACCCTGTGTGATGTTGGGTAAATGGCCTGTCGGGGAAATAACTTCCGGGAATCGTACCGTAACCGTTTTTGTTTTTTTTTCATACTTTTTTTTTCAAACATCTTGTTAATCTCCGGAAAGATGGATGCACCGTTTTTCTGGAAGGTTTTTATTGTATTAGATCTGGTTTGCTGTTTACATGCTTTAAAAAATTCTAAATATTTATTTTAATTTAGATACAACAAAATTCACAAGCCCTTTTATTACAGAGGCTAAAGAAACCTTACGGAAAAATATTCGAATATCGGGCCAAACTCGCACAAGTCGATCTAATGACTGATCTAGTAAATTCAAAGAATCAAATATATATAATAAAAATCAAGTACTAAAGGATAGTGAATCTATACATGCGCTGAAAGTATTTAGGCACTGATTTTTCGGCAGAAATAAAGGCCGAAAGCAATAATTTATGCGAAATCCAAATATATATCATAATCTACACGTAAAAATTATTAATTATACCATCGCTATAATATGTATATATGAAAACGCAATTTATATTTATTACAGTATACTCAACTCTCTAAGTTATCCACCAAAGCGTCAACTTCGAATTCCATATTACCAGTCTTTAAATTTGGTTTAAAATTAATGCCATCTAGAGGTTAATTTCTTGCGGATACAATTACACATTTGCATTTTTGCACTACAATGTCCACGATCTTTGAGCTTTTCTTTTTTGGATATATTTCCATACCGCTTTTGGTAGTCGTCCAGCTGTATTTTAACTTGCAAATTTGTAATAAAATAAAAAAAAATTTATAAATTGAATTATTTAAAATAAAGAAAAAATCTACTATTTACCACAGGTGATTGTCACCTGTAATTTACAATGCATAAATAACAAAGAACCCATTTTTTTTTTAGAGTTAGAGCTCAAACGATCGGTTCATCAGCAAAATTTTAAGATATTGGTACTACAGTACTACAGGTAATGATCACCTGTGGTGTAAATTAGAAATCTCCTTAGATTGAAAGAAAGATACTTTTTTTTATTTTTATTACATATATCAATTATATACTTTATTACTTTCAGCACTTATGATACACATGCCAAAATTCAGGTAGAAATTATGCTGCAATAATTTCTACGGTATGTACAGTACAAGTGAACCTGAATTCGAAAATATTAAGTACGAGAAAATGAGAAAACAAGAAAACTCTTTATGAGTCATAGTTGTTTTTTTTTTTACCACCATATTTAAATAAATATATTTTATTAATATTATATAGGCACTCAATTGTTCTTAAAAAGTCTAATTAACTTCCAAACAAAACAAATGACTTCGAAGTATTGAATCGAATTTTCCCCTATTCCAAAAATGGTAGTATTAAAGATTTCGAACGAGCAAAAAAAGTTTCCGAAAGTTTGGAGTGGACGTAATAAAAACACCTTTTACTGGTAGCATAAATTCAGATTTAAAGCTTTATACGTGTATTAAAAAAAAAATTAAATTTAGACGCAATACATTTTAAATATTCAAATTTGAATGTAATTCGATTTAAAATTTGTAGCTATAATCATTTATTCACATACGGATCATGATATTATTTATTAATCCCCGTGATCTTGATATAGTGAGTAAATCTCGTAATTCTGTTATTTTTATGCTAAATTCAGATTGAAATTTAAAAAGCGATTACGTACATGATTTTGGTGGCGATACTAGATGGGTTGCAGAAATTTTCAGAGCAGACAGATCAGTGTGGTTGGATGACCAGATTCGTCAATATAAGTATACTCGCTGGCAAAACCAAGACAAAAATATTTTATAACTATTTATAAGAAAATATACTGTTTGTTTAAATAAAGGTTATTAATAAAATTTTTGAGATAGTAATTTGGCCAGAATTTGGGATTTTGGCACGAACAAATTCAAATTATAATAATTTGGGATTTGGGCGACAAGTAAAAAGTATGGGTACGTATAAATATCTTTATTTTAAAATCTATATTACTGTATACTAATTTGGTGTTAAGAGTTAAAAATTAGTATAGTTTTTAAATAATATTTTATATTCTATATTATACAATTCTGGTTTTTTATATTTTTTACAAGAGAATTTTAAGAAGGGAATCAAGAGGAGGGGGTAACTCCTGAAGAAGGGGAGCCATTCACGCAGTATGTAAAGAAAACAGTCCTTTAGACAAGAATAACGGCTTTGTATATCATTTTATAAATACGTATATTTACATGGAAATGTCCAAAAGATGTCCAAGCTTTATTAAATTTTTAATTAAAAAAATATATTACTAATTGAGCGAATTAGTCATTCTCGTTATAGTGAACTCTTAATATGTGAAGACTAATTTCAATCTAGTGAATTTAGGCTTAAAATCAATCTATAAAATCTTCTAGATAAATGAATTTACTAATAAAACTCTTTGGTTTAACCAAAAGATCCCAGTAATTTTACCAGAAAGCAAGAGCGAGATCAACTTAAGAAAGAATTATGCGATTGTTTTAAGGTACGTTTGGTATTATGAAGGCCCATATATAGCTATTCCAGAGCATCTTCGAGTTGTTTTCATAGTTCAAAATTACATTTTCAGATGTATCAGGAAAGATTGCTTTCAAAGGTGGTAAGAATTCTAAAATAATATTCAATGTATTAAATACTGTTCGTAAAGAAAGATACTTAATAAAATAATTTCTATACATCTGTTTTTTCTAACCTTCAGATTTTTTATTCATACCGGTATAGCTTTTAGAAAACAAAATTTCCACAATTTTGAATATGATAAAATTCTAATTATTGGAATGATGATATCAGTATAAATGACTGTTGGCTAATAAAATTAAAGAAATAAGAAACCAAAGGAGGAAAAGTTTTAATATCTACTCATATTTTATCTGATTTACAAGAATTAGCCGATGAAATTACTTTCACTAATTAATTATTAAAAATTGTATCCGGGTGATAACAAACAGAAAAGAGCAAAAGAAAAGAAATCAACAAAAAAGGAGATGCGAAGAGAAACGCGAAGAAAACAAGCAATTTTAATAAACAGACAATCATTTCCTTTTATAATATTAAGAGACTATATCTTTATCGCAGGGACACGGAGATTGTGTGATTTAGTGTGATTTAGAGGACCCGGGTCAAAAAATAATGACCCAAGCGGGTCAACAGGTCGTAATTTTTTTTCCTTATATAAAGCGATGGACTCATAATATATAATAAGTAGCTGCGCGACGTAAACCAGGAACGGATAAACTGTATAAACGCAAAATAACGTCTAGGGGAGGGTGCTATTTCGTATTTATAAGGAAAGTCTAATTTAGAAATATTGACATCTCGTTTAGGCATATGGAGTTAATACCAAGAACCTTAAGGGTATTAGCTTGAATTTCGAGTTACGCTTAAGATCAGAAGTTTTAGTATATTTAGACATTCATTATAACGAATTTCACGAGTCACGAAGTCATATCCTTGCGTATCAATAAAGTGTTGAAGGAGAAAATATGTACTACAAGGCGATAAAGATCGATTCGAATATAATGAATAAAAAAAAATATGAAGCATGTTATAATAAAGAATTATCTTTATAAATATCAATGAAAAAGATCAATGCATGATTATTAATAAGTAATTATTATAATCAGTAGTTTATTACATTGCTGTGGTCTTATGGTCTGCATTACGAATTAACCTGGGTCATTTTACGACTCGATGAAAATCGAAAAATCGACATAAATTCAAAAATGAAGCAGAACATTCTCACCTGATTTCGTTTCATCATATGATATTACGTACGTACATGTATATATAATAATTGATCGTAATACATACGTTTGATGATACTATTTTTTTTTTTTTTTTTTGCAATCGAAATGCAATCATCGTTATAAGAATATCTTAGAACTAACGGATTTGAGGATCAATCCAGATAGTCCAGATATCGGATCTAATCCCTAAATTAGACAACAGTTCCGGAATTAAGTCAGGTAGTGAACGGTTCTAAATAAACATTAAAAATTGAACCGCAGTAGCATTTTAAAATTCGAGGAAGTATATGACAAAAAACAACAATAATAATAATAAAGCACATTCAATTTAAATATCATTAAAATTTGAATCAACTAATGCGTTTGCATTAAAAATGATGCAGATATAGGATTCACTTAAAGATTTAAATAAACCGTTAGAATGAAAATTGTGAATGAAACTTTATATAAAGAAAAATTGCTAAATACTTATCATTAAATAAAGCAATAAATTGTGTTAGTATTTTCAGATTGATGCAAATAGTGATACAGTATGTATCTGCATAAAAATATGTTCTATTTGTAGAGATACTTAATAAAAAAAAAGTGTTCTATTTAATACGTTATCTGCCAATATTTTTTTATATCGATATTGATTTGTAATTTAGTAAACTTACCCATTCTAAATCTTGACCCGTTTGACCCAATTTCTGACCCGTGACCTGGGTAATAACTCTAGTGTGATTAAACCATATATATATTCTCCGATTAAAAAATTGCATATTAATTTGCTAGTTGAGCACGGTATTCAAAAAAAAATTACATATTAAATTTTATTCATCAGCAAAAACACATATATTACATATGCCACACGCATTATTTACAAATTCTTATTACATAAATTCCATGTCCCTGCTTTTAGTTGAAAAAATCGATTAGTTGATTAATTGACAACTAATCGATTGAACTTTTTGGATACTGTTACATTCAAACCACCTCTAAAACGGTTCAGTGGAACTAGGTTTTTATAATAATTGAATGCTTTACGTGTATAGTGATTAAACATGATTGCATAAAGATGTTTTATGTGATTTGCTAAATGTATATGAAAATACAAATAATCATATAAGTTTATAATAAAACTATTATTAAAATGTTAATTCATGAAAACTGTCACAGTAATCACATGATTAAGGCCATTAATTCACTTAATGATTTCAAAAAGGTTTACATGTGTATGAAGACATGAGTATTGGATTTGGTTAATTAGTGTATAAAAACACTAATACTTATTTATTTAATTGTGAGTTATAGAGAACTATTGATTCCCAAAAGAATATTGAGAATATTTATATATTCTTTATTACTATGAAAAATAATGATTATATCTATCAGTTATAATGCATCAGTTCTATCAATTATTTATGCTTGATCTATTATAACTATTAGATATGATGGATCTAATTATAAAAATATAAATAAAAGAAATAAAATATATCTATGAAGGGTGTGGCGACTTAGAGAAGTTGCCAGGTTGTTACCCCTTCAAGCGACAGGTCAAAAGTTCGAATTCCACTGCCAATGTTTTGAAAAATAGGCCTGTGTTACGGTGACTGTGGCTCAAGATCGGTTGGGTAAAAATACCTGTAATCTTGGTTACACCATCTTGAATGGAAGCTTCTGAGCGAATTGGTGTACTGTTACACTGACAAATCCAGGAAACCAGAAAAACAGAAACCCCTTGGCAAATCCTGAGTAAGGAGGTAGACGGACGGCTACAATGGTACTATCGGAAGAGGTAGGTGCCGGGCCAGACGACGAACCTTACGAGGGTTGTAGTAGGCGATATCAGTGGTTCACAGAAATCCGGACTGCGAGTATATGGGTAAAGCCGTAGCGTTGATCCCTGAAAGAAGCCGTACGATTAATTGTGTGGGACATGTATCATTCTGGTAAGTTCTATGTCAACCGGTTTGTTTGGCATAGTGCAGCAGGTCGTGCCTGGGAATTCACCCAAAAGAGGTGTCATGCCGGGCAATGTCGGAGGTTAAGTATTAGGAGATTGATGGGCTTAGCGGATAATTAGAGGATTTAATTAGGCAATTCCCGTAGTTGGGTTGCAGGTATGGCAGCTAGTGTGGAACCTTAGGGTGGACCACTTAAATTAGACACCAAAAGTGTACGTGTGGCTAGTTGTATTCTCGTTACTGCTGTAAAGTACATCATATCTTAAGAATCCTAATAAACACTTGTCGGCGAGACTGCCTAAGTTTAAAAAAAAATATATATATATATATATATATATCTATGAACTATGTTATCTATGAGAACTATTAGAACTATTAGTTCTACTAGTTTCCTTGGCACTTGTGTGATTTTGCCTGCGTATGCATATAAGAATGTTATATGTTTTAGTAGAATAATTTTTAAACTAACAATACCAATTAATTAATTGATTAATTAAATTGATTAATTAATTAAGGGTAGGGTAAATGTAGATCATTTTCATATAGGATCGTCATGCAAAAAAAATTTTACCTATGTTTCACAAATATGCCACTGATAAAACTTTTTTAAATAGCGATTAATTTTAGCTAAAAATTTGTGGCGTATAGGTCAGATCCTTCTATTTATGATAGTAAACTTTAAGCCATTGTACTATTTTAAAAAAACCTATATGTATATATTGTAAAATTTGCCTAAGTTAACTGAAATTTGCCTAAGTAGTACAAAGATTTTTTATTTGATCAATGTTCTACATCCAATCAAAATTGATTACACTATAGCACTAGAATCATTATATATATAGTCGCCTTTCACTGATCCGAACCTCTCTAAACTGAACACTATTAAACTTTCTCTAAACCGAATAAAATCTCCTAGAACATTTGTAAATTTTATTAAAAGTTCGAATAAGTCATATATAACTTTTTGAAAACTGAACTTTTCCAAATTTTTACATAGTAAAAAAAAGCAGTCCCGGCAGTTCGGATTAGAGAGAGTTGACTGTATAAGATATAGCAATAGAAAACAAGCAGAAAAGAGAAAAATATTCACATGCCAATTCCACGTTCCTATTCAAATTCAACAAAAGTTCGAAGAAAAAGAGCATTAGTTTCAAAAAAAATAAAAATAAAAAACTACAAAAAAAAAAAGAATTTCTAATATTTACTAGCTATACGATTCATACTGTATATTCCCAAAAATAAGCTACCTTTTTTGGGCCAAAAATTACACGAAAAAACATGGGGTAGCTTAGTTTTAGCATATAGCCATTTTTGAAAAAATTGAAAAACGTACTAATAAAATATTGTCCAAATGACACCAAATTTTTACTATAAGTGTATTTTGATGCGCTGAACAACTTTACATAATCGAACTTTTGAAATTTACTTAGTAGAAAAAAAGTTTTATATGTAGCAACTGCCAATGTATTTTTTGAGATTTTTGAAAAAAATCAGGGGGGTAGCTTATTTTCGGAGTAGCTTATTTTTGGGAATATACGGTATTTATTAGGGTAATTCTTATTTCAAAAGCAAGTTCTATTTTATATTTAAAATTCCATGTCAAAAATTAAATAGATGTATTTGTTAATAATATTAGAGATTTCATAATTAAAATCTGAGAATCTTATTTTATTTTTCCGATTTATCACTTAGATTATAACACAGGCAAATTTGCCTGCGTATTTTAAAATTTTTAATAAAATTTTAAATATTAATTTTAGAAAAATCTTTTCTAAGTAAAAAATATTCTTTAAGTTTTGTTTTAGTAACTTTGTTATAAAATTTTTTTAAAATCATTAGAAAACTTTAATATAATAAATGTTTAAAGTTCTTGTATTGGCATTTTTACTATTAAAATTTTTCTTTAGATTTTTTCAAATTTTATATGTTCCCGTCTATAAAAAAAATCTTTACTTCTAATACAAGTCTTAATTTTTACAAGTAAATCATTAAAGTTGCAATAATGAAAGTTGTCATCCTTTATATAAACTACAATATTGTCTTAAGAACTATAGTTCTAAAACTAAAACTAAATAAGATCGCAGAAAAATTGTAATAAAATTTTTTAAAAAAATTTTTTCTTAAAATTATCTATTTTCAGCTTATATGTAACTATAATTTATTTTCTTATAATATAAAAACTAATTTTGCAAAAAAGTAATCCTTATTTTCAAATATAATTGTACAAAGTTTTATTTAATTATTTTAGTATTTTAAAAAAGTAAATCAGAGCTAAAAAAGTGCAAAAAC
>QKWP01000631.1:42913-55079 GCA_003550325.1 Gigaspora rosea
CTTTTTACGACAAGCTAGAAATTACCTTCCTATCTTCTCTTTTTCTTTAACATTTCAAGAAGGCTTGTCAACATTACTAACTTCCTTTAATTTTCCTTACCTAGCCTCTAGGACAAGGAATATTTCCTCCTAATCCATACGAACAATAGTTTTTTAAGAAAACAAAAGGAAATATAAAGGGGTATTATTACAAAACCTATACGACATCCAAAATGAACAAAGTAAACAAAACAAAAAGAAACATAGACAAAAAAGACAAAGAAAAAAAAATAAAATTGACATCATTCATAAGAACTAATTTTAAAAATTATATAGACTGTATAAAGCATATAGCTTTACCCAAGTACTATATTTACAAAAGTAAAGAAACGATAAAAAGATAACCGAGATACGCCATTTCGAAGGGATGCATCGGAAAAAATTTCTTTCCGGTTCGGCTCCTACATGTCCAGTGTTCTTATCATTCATTGTTTGTTTTAGCCAATCTGAAATGCGCTCTTGACTTAACCCAATTTGGTAGGCGTTATCCCAATCTGGGCAGAGTAAACATTGCTGATCTTTTAGAGGGGTAAGCTAGATTTCCCACTTTTTGTCAAAATTTCAAAAAGTTCCAAGAAGTAATGAAAAGAAGCCCAAAAGGTACCAAATATTAGGAAGTTGGCAAGAGTTACGCTTAGCATAATAACACATCTCAAAACTAAACTCTAGGTCGTTGCCCACTACTTCTTTGCTTGGTAGTGTCAGACAGAGGCCCACTAACGGTAAGTGATAAACTCTAAGCTTGTCGGCAGGTAGTCTATGAACTTTATCTCTAAACGACAAGTGCCGCTCACTGCAGGCTTTGTTTGGTAGAGCCAATTTACTATTTTATATGTTAAATGAAAGTTTTCGTAGGTCTGTGTTCTTGAAATTTTTGGTACGAGGGATCGTCAGAAAGAGTTGATTGGTAAATTACTATTAAAAAATCCTATTTATTTTTAAAATACATCACTTATTTAATTATGAAACCACTTTTTTTTGATAAATATTTACCGGTAAGCAATTATGTAAATAAGCATACTTTAAAAAATATAGAATTTATAGATTACATATTTTGAGTAAACATGTCATTTATATTTTATTTCATTATTATTTCATATAGTATTATTTCGTACAGTATTTATTTTATATTTAATAATGAAATCTGCTCACAATACAGTATAATTAGGGTGCGAGACGGGCCGGGCTAAGCCCGGAAACTTGCGGGCCGGGCCGGGCTTTGGTCCAGTTCGGGCCTATAATTTTGAGCCCGCTGTTGTTCGGGTCAAACACAAATCGGGCTTGTTAAATATCGGGCCGAGTTCAAGTTTTTATAAAAAAGCCCGATTAGGCCCAATAATACCCGGCAAACTTATGGTCAAAATCGTAACAAGTAAATTACCCAATCAAATCATTAACACCATAGTGAAAATCACAATTAAAGAATTAGGGTAGCTGCGTGACACAGTTGCACTAAAACCAGAAACGTTATATAAGTACATCTTAAAATTTAAATTTTCTGAAACAGAATATATTATTTCATTATTTTGTTTTTTTTAATAATATAAGTACTATTTATGCGCCAAATAGACTCGATTAAGCTAAGTGATTTATTTGTTAAAAATAAAACCGTTCCTGGATGTTTCGCATCCAATAACAGCACAACTGGCTTTGAATTTAATACGCTCGCAATCTGAGCCCCTTTCGTGGTCCAGGTTAGCACATTAAATTCAAAGTCAGATGTTTTTTTAATTGCCATGTAAAAACGATCCTTCGAATCTTTCGTCACCGAATAAACCCATTATTTGTTGCTACGTATCCATTAACATAATATTGTAATAAATTAATTTTCAATCCTTATTATTCTTGTGGCTAAATTATATTGTTGACTCTTTTGAAATAAAAATAAAACAATCGACTATAATAAATAAATGAATTTACATCAGCATTATTTCACTGACAAACGCGTGTTGAAAACTTAGTTCGTAGATATTTATTTAATTCAATATATTGTATCGACAATTTATTTATAAATTGCACCAACTTTAAACCTAAACTTAACTCTAATGACAATGACTAGAATTAATTTGCCTGCGAATTAGCTTTTTGGTAAAATAGCTTTTGTGAAATGGACTTGTCTGTGAATAATCGATTGTAAAATAACTTCACCTAAAATTAATTCTCTGCGAATTAAGTTTTAATTATTGGTAAGTTGATCAAAACCAAATGAACCTGATACCATTAAATAAATATTCTATAACTTAACCGGATCGGCCGAAACATCATTCGGCAAATTTTTATAGGTGTCCAGGAATTATGATAATAGCTATGTAAAAAAATTTTAGTAATGCATATAAATCTGCGGGCCGGGCCGGGTCGGGTATAGTTTAAATCAGGCCCGGCCCGGTTTATTTTATGGGCTTTTTTTTCACGGGCCGGGCTCGGGCTTACAAATAATTTTCGGGCTGAGTTTCGGGTCTAAGCAAGCCCGGCCTGACCCGGCCCGTCCCGCACCCTAAGTATAATACTAATTTACCTTATTACCTAACACCAATCTAACCCTAATATCCAACTAGACCCACATAAGTATCTAAATATAATCTCACTCTTATACTCTATTTAACCCTAACCCACTTTACATTTTGATTCTAACAACTTACAACACTAAGGAAAAACAAGCGAAATACCAAATTATTAACAGTATGATGACACTGCACACGACACAATATAGTACGCGAAACCAACACAACGCGAGCTAATAATGCAACACGACAGTGCACTAGCGAACTGCAACATAACGACACTACACTATACTAATGAATGCAACACAGAAGCGACAAAGTAACATCACCAGTAAAGTGACAAAAAAGGTACCAGCAAACAATGATAGTGAAGTAAAGTGACAAAAAAGGTACCAGCGAACAACGACAGCAATAGTATATATTAGAGTTCCTCAAATTCAAATCAAATTAAATATTGGATCAATTTGAATTTGATCAAATCAAATTGATCCTGATTTGAATTTGATTTGATTCAAATATTTGAATTTGAATTTGATTTGAATTTGAATTTTTAATAGTAATTTTCAAATCAAATCAAATATTTGTCAAATCAAATTAAATTTGGCCATATTTGAATTTGATCAAATCAAATATAGTCAAATTTGAATTTGAATTTGATTAAATATTTGATTCAAATATTTGAAAATCAAATCAAATTGCGGAACCCTAGTATATATATAAAAAAAAAGAAAAAAATTCTTATTCATAAGAAAAGAAAGTATAGTACAAGCAAAAAAAAATTCTTACCTGAATTTCTGACCAAATTATGAAATAGGGAGTTATATAGTATACTTATTCGTGACTGGTGATTTCCCTAGTTATTTTCAAAAAAAAATAAAAAAAAAATAAAAAATACAAGAAAACCTAAATATTGTACTAGTTACATAACTTCCAAGTTACTTAGATCATAGCGCAAAAGTAAGTTAGTTGTCTCTAGCTAGGATCGTATGTATGTACGTACATATTGGCATATTATGAAAGATTCTATTTCTATTTGTGTAATAGTATATTATACGAAAAATTTTTGCATCTAATTTTATATAAAAATGATCTATATTCACCCTACCCTTAATTAATTAATTGATTAATTGATTAATTGATTAATTGATTAACTATTTAATTGATTAATCGATTAGTTGCAACTAATCAATTAATACTAACAGTTACAGGGTTGTGCAGGTTATATATATCTAGTAGTTTTTATTAGACATTGAACTTTTCTGAATTGTTCTATGCAATTCCAATATACAATATAGCACAGCTATGGACAATGTCTAATCATATTGCATAGAACAATTCAAACAATTTTTCAATGTTTAATGATATGTCCAATGCTGATTTGCACATGACCAAGACAAAAACTATATAAAAATTTGATCTTATTTTTAGCTCAGAAAACTATCTCTTGAAAAACATATATGCATATGGTTTAAATAGAAACTTTTTGCTACCGGTATTTGTTCAAATATTCATATGAAAAAAAATTGAATTTCCCACTAGCCAATACATATAAATCAATTACAATATGAAATATTTCTAAACTTGAACACTATAGAACAAAACTTAAACAGATTAAATGGATCTCTTATCATTTAATTAATCATAACACATAATAATTATTATAAAAAAAATTGTACCTTATATTATCATACATACATATATACTAATCTTTCAAAAGACGATATAATAAACATATATACAGAATTATTTTGCTAAAAAAAGTTGGTTTATTAATAAAAGTATAGCTTTATTTATAAAGTTCTAACACAACAATTAATAAATAAAAAACTCTTTTTATTATTATGATTAACTAAAATTGTTGTTGATTATAGATGCAATTCTATTGGTTAATTGTTATATGTTAAATTAAATAACTAATTATAATATCATGTAATTAACTAATTTATCTTATATGTCCAATCCTATGTCTATTGCTTTTGATTGGGCATTCGGACAATAGATATCAGACAGGTTTTTAATATCTGAATTCCATTCATGCCAACTCTGATAGTCAAGGCTTAAAATAAGTTACTTACAAATTAAATAATTTGATTTACCCAATTTTATATATAAAATTATACAAAAAAATCATTTAAATTGAATTTATTTAAAAGCAGCATGATGAAAAATTATTTTGATTGGCCAACATGATATAATTGAATATAATATAGATTGTTATACAAATTATTTATATTAGTTTTAAAGTACTTCCTATATAAAAGTATAATCACTCATATAACAAGTATCTGAGCATGCTACCTACAATTAAATAATTTTTAGAATATGTTGGCTTTTACTTTACTAGCAGTTAGCAAATTTAATTAGATATAATCAGATTTCCTGAAAAATTTTGCTAATATCACATATTTACTAATAACTAAATAGTAAATAATTAAATAGGCTTGTAAGATTTTTTTGAAGTTTTTTTGGTTTTTTTTTTAAAATGTTATTCTTATAGCTAATATAATTTTAAAACTTGTATTTAAAATCTAGATAATAATAAATATCTGAATAATACTTAATATATAAAAATAGTAATATAAATAGAACAAATATAGTTAAGTATAGCATAAAGTATATTAAGTATAAAAAAAAGCATTTATACTGTAATTAAAAGTAATTGAAAATAATTTTTATAGACAGTATTGTTACTCAAACTGGACCCAGACTTGAATCAGACTGGATTAGACTAGAATGAACTCGAACCAGCTATATCATATCCATTAGATAGTACATTACTTAAACTAGTTTAAATTAGACTATTGCAAATTACCCAAATCAGTTATTGAGATTCTTAATGATCTAAAATAGATCAATAAGATTCCTAATGATCGATTATTAAATCATTAAGATTCTTAATAATCTAAAATAAATCATTAAGATTCTTAATAATCTATTTTAAATCATTAAAAATCTTAAAGATTTAAAAATAGATCGTTAAAAATTTTAACAATCTAAAATAGATCATTAAGAATTTTAATGATTTAAAAATAGATCATTAAGAATTTTAATGATTTAAAATAAATCATTAAGATTCTTAACGATTTATTTTTAAATTATTAAGATTTTTAATAATCTAAAATAGATCATTAAGATTCTTAACAATTTATTTTAGATCATTAAGATTCTTAATAACCTAAGTATTTTTAAATTTTGAAACATAATTGTTATTAAAAAAATACATTATCTAGAAATTTTGTGCACCAAAATAAATACATGCCTAATCTTCAATGTCTGTATCCATATATCTGTATTTGTAATATATATGTGTCTGACTATTATTGTATGGACAATATCTGATAACAATCAATTTACTCAAATATAATTCAGATATGAACATTGGACAATGTTTAAAAATATTGGCCTACCAAAAATAGTTTAGACATTAAAAATGTACAATACTGTTTACAGGTATTATTTTGATTTCTATTATATATGTAGTATAAATATGATGATTTTTAATTTTTTTAATTTGTGATCTGCCTATAAATTAGTAAAAAATCATGTGATTTTTACCTTTTTTGGAATCTGGCATTTCCTCAAAAATAAATCAATTTTGTACTATAATTGATACTATCTAATTGTCTACCATCTGTCAGAGACTTTTTATGCATATAGACAGTATATACAATTAGATAGTTATAATAAATCACGTAATGTATTAATTAACCAATTAAAATTAATAAAATTTTATTAATAAATTGTCTTTAAACATGAATAGTTTTTGATCCAGTGGTCCATTTTGGATGATTTAACTATCAAAATGACCAGCTTAATGAGCCAATTCTAATAAACCCAAAATCATTAAAATCCAATTACAGGATCACAAGATTATTAACTATTTGTAAACTTTATATTTAATAAATACTGCATATACAAGTTTTGGATAAAGTAATATAAATTCAATATGTATATATACACCAGTGGTGTTCAACACCAGTAAATACAAATTATAAAATGCAAAAAATTTTTTTGCCGTTAGGGTTAGGGTTAGAGTTCGTGTTAGGGTTTGGGTTTGGGTTAGATTTAGTATATACCAAACTTTTGCAAGGAATTTTTTTGTTAGAACGTGAAGATAGGTTTCTTAGACAGAATTTTTCGATATAGACAATTTTTTAAAAAAAACTCATTTTATTGAAAAATTCGGGTTACACCTGATCTTCACATTACACGAATTTCATGAATTTTGATTGATCAAAACACATATGGTGTTGAACACCAGTGGTGTACTTTATCAACATCCTATAAATTATTAACAATTTTATAATCCTGTAATCGGATTTTAACTATTTTGAGCTCATTAGAATTATTTCAATAAGCTGATCATTTTGGTGGTTAAATTATACAAAACAGATCACTAGATCAAGAGTTATTTATATTTAAAGTTAATTTTTTTAAAATATTTTATTCAATTAAGTTGTATTTTATTAAGGGAAGTGACAAAAATCGGGTGATTTTTTAGAGGGGGGAGGAGGTAAAAAAAGTTAAAATTATATATAAGAACCTGACTATGTATATATTAAGGAAGAGGGAAGGGGGTAGGCCTCTGATAAAAAATAATCAGGTGATTAATGACACAGGCCTAATAAAAAAATAAAAATTCTATATGCATTATGCAAATAGAAAATTATGCATTTATAATTAGTAACTAAGTTGGAAAATACAATTAAACAGTATACATTTAGACAATATGCATTTAGACAGTATTGACTGTAAATAAACCTCCTTTGTGAGGTGTGGCGACTTAGGGAAGTTGGTAAGTTGTCACCCCCAAGTGGCAGGTCTAGAGTTCAAATCCCACTGGCGACGCTTTTGAAAAATAGACCTGTGTTCTGGTAACTGTGTCTTGTCGATCGGTTGGGTACACTACCTGTAGTCCTTGGTTACCATCTTGAATGGGAGCTTTCGGGCGAAATTGTGTCTCATTACACAGACAAATCCAAGGAACCGGAGAAACAGAAACCCATTTGGCAAGTCCCGAGTGGAGAGGTAGCTAGACTTTCGATGGTATCGGGGAAAAGGATTTTAGCAGTGACTGACCAGAAAACTGGATGGGCAAGAGCCCCTATGGCAAAGGGGGCCCACCAACCTGGCCACCGGAGAAACCGGAGGAAAAGGTCATGTGTTATAGAAGCATGAACCAAGGAAAGGGAGACCTTAGGCACTTAAAGCCTGGCAGACCGATCCTTCCGGGCCAACTAGATTGGTAGTCTGGGATAACTGGGGAAAAGGATCCAAAGAGTGACTGACCGGGTACTGGGGTCTAGTGAACTTCGCAAGGGCAGTAGTAGGTAATGGTAGCGGTTGCAGGGTATCCCCCTGACTGCAAGTTGTTTGCCTCGGTGAATGCGTAAATTACCGAAAGTGTAGGTGAATACCTGTGGGGGACAGGTATCACTCCACCAGGTTTACCATAGGGGCAAATGCCCTCCAATAGGTGTTTGGCTAAAGCCTCAGGGTACTTTTACAGTGAATTACTCGTGAAAGGGTATATTGAGAGGAACATTGAACATGGGTAGAAGCCAGAGAGTTTAAATAGGCAATCTCCTAGCTGGGTTGCAGGTATGGCATCTAGTGTAGAACCTTTGGCCGGACTACTTAAATTAGACAACCAAAAGTTGTACGTGTGGCTAGTTGTACTCTCGTTATACAAATGTAATATGTGGCACAGTCATATTGACCGGGCCAACCCGTTTGGATCAATAAAGTGCTAGAGTACCTAAGTGGTCACCTTAATATTAAAAAAAAATAAAATAAAATAAACCTCCTTTGTATGCATAACAACATTGTAGAGAAGAAAATACGAGCATAATAGTAGTTAAGATATTAAAATCAGCCTAGTAAATCATAAGATATAGATGTATTTGGCTTACAACTATCTATATATAATATAGAATGGTGTAGATAAACAGTATCGGTATGATAAGATAACACTAAGAAGACAAACAATATTAGACAAAACTATAATCTGATTGGCTGTTTATATCTACAATAATGACCTTATTAAAGTTTGCATAAAACACACATTGCCAATCTTGACATTCTGTCGAAATTCACTACCAAAAATTTTACGTTACCGATTATACTATATAGCTATAACGTTAAAAAAATTTGATTTCGTTGCTTGATTAACATAACCAGTCTCAGTATACATATTTTAAAATTCATCATGAATATTTGATGCACAACCTTATATAGGTTTACGTTAAACTTTAAATTTACACTTTGCAAAAAAAAGAAGAGTGGTGGACTTAAAGGAAGTAATTTACTATATAAAAGATGATGTGAGTGCATTCTGCATGGTAATGTAAAAATTGTTCAAACTTTTTAATCATATATCAAAACTTCCAAGAGGCACGTTAATTTGTCATGTTATTTAAGCCCAAACGCTGGATAATCATTTAAATTCACTTCTTCTGTTTTTTCTATGTCTATAATCATTAGAAATTGAACCAATAATATAATAGCATAAGATAATTGTAGATTAATTTACGGTATAAAACATTGGCATTAGAAACATTAGAATCAAATTATTGTAGATTAACTTATTATACCCTGGCTACTATATCAAGATTACAGGTTATAAATCACCTGGGCACTATACAACTACCTTAAAGGAAGAATATATATAACTATTACAAATATATTTTTTTTTGTGATAGTATCTAGGTCAATATAGGAATAAGATGAGCAAAAAATCACCAACCAAATGGGTATATTTTTTCTTTGGCTGACCAGTGGCTGACCCGATTTCTATTAGTGCTCGATACAATCAAACAGCCAAATACTTGTGGTTAAGTCAGACATCAAACAATCATAAACATACACAGGATAGTATGGGTTTAATCTATAATTGTTTAATATCTGGCTTTGTTTGTTTGTGCCAAGACTTTTCTATATATTCCTAAATAGTTCACATAATGCACAAGACATATTGTAGTATTAAATTGATTTAATTTTAATTAACATAACAGATAACAATAGATTACCCAATTAGATGAATATTATCCTATAATGTACCAGTAAAAAAATCAATCTAGTGAAATTTCCTATTAATTTATATATAATTCTTTTAAAATTTAAAAAATAAAATCAAACCCCAAAATTTTTTATTTCTTTATTTTAAAAATTTTTAACTTGTTCTAAAAAAAAAACAAAAAACTTTAAAAATTAATTTTGAAAGAATTTATTGTATAATAACTCTATTTTAGACCTTTATATTTTTACAGTATAATATTGTTATTACATTTGTTTTTATATATGAGAAAAGTAAAAAATAAACTCTGAAACTACATATTTCAAATTTTTATAAATTTATTATTTGCATATTTTATTACCGGTATATAAAAAAAATTATTTTTTAATTAAATATGATTATAAGACAAATTTAAAACTGCACTGCATTTTATATGTAAACCTATAAAAAATATGCATATAGCATGCCAATAAAGTTATAACAACTTATATACCGTAATATAATACAAGAAAACCACATAATTATTAATAAAAATTATATGGAATAAAAAAGTTTAAAATGAAATTGGAACTTTAAAAACAAACAGAAACAAACTCTTTAAATCAAATGTTAATAATAAAAATAACAATATAATTATTGAATTCGATAAATAGTTTATTCAGATTTTTGCCAATTTTTATTTATACAATTTTTTTGGGGGTTTTTTTTTATGTTACAATAAAATGTGATTTAATTACACATTTTAATATTATAATAATTACGAATTTTAAATTTAGATTAGTATATGTATTGAGTTTACAAAAAAATTAAAAATATTCTAAGTATAATTGAAAATTTTGTTATTTTATCCTCCTTTTGCAAAACACAGCTATATATTTACCATTTGACTATAAATTATTTACAACATTTTGTTATTATTATTATATTTAACTATTTAACTTTATTAACTAAAATGTACAACAAATATATTATTATTATTAATACAATAATTATAACTAATTTATATATTTACTTAACTTTCAAACTACTAAATCTAATCAAAATTAATAAGTATTTTTTTTTGTTTTTTTTAGGGCATTATTTTATGGCAACCTCATGATCGACCAATAAAATTGATCACGTGATCACATGATCGATTGATCAAAATCAATCGATCATGCGATAACGTGATCGATTTTATTGGTGATTTATCACTTAATAAAATTTTATTAATATATCTTAAATTAATTTATTAAAAAAAATAAGCGAACAAAAAATCATAATATAGAAGTAATGGGTAGGGTTCCAACATCAAATCTGATTAACCGTTCAACCAATCAACCGAACTGAAAAAAAGTCAACCGGATTGCAATTTTTGACAAACCGGTTTAAATATGCCAACCAGCTAATATATAAAAAAACGGATCATCTGATTCCTTTTATTAAAAACATTATACAGTACTGCAATAGGGGGGACTTTCGTTTCCGATGATTTCTGGGATTGACATTACACAAGTATTTATACAGCATAGTACTGTAAAACCAGAATTTTCGGGTCTAAGCAAACTTAAAAAAAAAATAACAATCGATACAACACTTTATTAACAAAAAAACTTCCTAGCAAGCGTCTCTTTGTTGAATTATAGTGAATTATGGTGAATCACGCCGAATCACGCAATAAATGGTAGATATACTAAGAGTTAAAGTATTGTCTACCGTATAGCAGAAGGTAATAAAAATAGATTGTATTGCTTAATCTATAACTTTTAACATCGTTTTTTTTGTTTTTCGACTTTTTTCTTTTGTTATCCAAATAATTAACTTGTTTATTTTATTTATAAATTTTATATAGGCTGTTTTAGTATTCTCTATAAAATGTTCAATTCATTTTATATATGTGATAGTATAGTTTTGTTAATTATAGATAAAGAATAAAAAATGGGAATAAAGGGTGTGTTTTTTGTCCGGGTGATGATAATTCCGCTACTGGCAAAAGTGATAATTGAAGTTTTAACTTGTTATAAGAAACTTTTTTAAATAAAGTTCTTGTGTTTATAAGCTATAATTTAATCTGGATGAATAGTTTTATTCATTTACAATGTGAGTCAGTTTGCTTTTGAAGTTACAAAAGAAATTGTAATATGTTTAATGATTACACAAATCGTATAATTGAATAACAGATTGCATTACCCAATTACAATCGGGTGACCTGTTTTTAATCGGATAATCAGTTTTAGTTTCGGTTAACCGGCTGCCAACCGGTTTTCACCTGACAGTTCACGGTTGGAAATTTTCAATCCAGTTTGGAACCCTAGTAATGGGTCCCATTATTTTTTTTATTAAACTGTAACTCCAAAAAAAAAAAAATACAAAAAAAAAATTTAAAAAATAACATAAACCCGATTCTAACTATCATGCTATATCACACTATTGTGCTATGCCCGCTACATCCCAACTATTGTGCTATGTTCTGTCCATACTAACTTTCATGCTATATTCTATACTAATATTGCCTTTTTCGACAACATACTAATGGCGGCTTTATGACGATATTAACGACGTCTGACTAATTCTTAATAATAAAGTGCATATCCAAATTAAAAAAGTTAGAAACAAAAAAATAAAAAAAAAA
>QKWP01000631.1:81645-119457 GCA_003550325.1 Gigaspora rosea
GTAGCAACTTGGTAGTGTTTTTGTAATGAATTGTGTCGTTCTTTTAGTGAATAGACGGTATCCTTGTATATGTTCTTGTGGTAAAGTGATGGCGTTCTTGTGGTGATTCGACGATGTTCTTGTGGTGATTATACAGCGTTCTTGTGGTAAAGTGACGATATAACTTTGATAGCGTTTTTGTACAAAATTGGTGTGAATTGATAGTATTTTTGTATGCATTCTTGTAGTGAAGTGATAGTGTTTTTGTAGTGATTTGATGGTGTTATTGTAGTGTTCTTGTAGAGCATTTTTGTGGTAAGTTGAGTGTGTTTGTATGCATTCTTGTGGTAAAAATAATATAATACCTACAGTACTATAAAAAAAAATAATTATATTATAAATTTATATTTTATTATATATTAAAATAAATATTGTAATAATAAAATAAAAATAATTAGAAATTTAGCAATTTCCCAATGTAGTGTGTTTTTTTAATAAAAAAATATATACAAAACTATGATATAGCTAATTTTTACAGATTTTTTAAAATTTTTTTTTATTGATAGCAGATTTTTAATAATTGATTTTTTAAAATATTTGAGCAAATCTGCACTATAAAAACTTTTCCGATGATAAAATTTTATACTATAACCGAGGTTAGGATTTTAATTTGCTTATTTTTTTTAATTTTTTGATTGTAAGGTGTAAATTTTGCATACTGATCTTATAAAAAGTCTTGCGTACAGCAATTAATAAAAAATTTGAAAATCACCTTACCTATCTATATGTTGTTCGGGGTCCTGGTATACCCAGAAAGTTTTTTACTGGCGTAATTCTTGGGAGTTTGTATCTCAAGTCATGCAGCTGCTTCTATTATATTGGGTAAGTATTTTAAGCCTGAATGCTGCTACAACTAGCTGATTTCTTGCAACTTGAAGACCCAGGATTTAGCATTCTAAATTTGGAAATATATGAACAACTGAACTTTTTGCTATAGTGATGAGGTATTTAGGCATGTTTCGTCAAAGCTTTCAGTGCCGAGTATAGTTGGATAGTATCATAAGGCTTAGCTAATCCAATTTTTGTACCACTATATGAACTTATACTAGCTATACCCATATTGGTGGTTCCAAATCCTCTTAACTAGAGTTGCAAACATTAAAATATCAATAAACATATACTATGACTTTGACGTGACATATATGATGTGACGTTATATATAAATTTTATATGACGTGAAGAGTGACGTACTACCTTGGACCTTCTAAATGTTTGTAGCTCTACTCTTAACGTCTTAAGACTCCCATATGGGTGTACTACTGGTGTACCAGTGGTGCGCACAGAACTCCATTAGGTCTTAATACATACACACCTCTATGCTTCATTTAAATATATATTGTTAGATTATTAGGGGAGCACCATTTATCATCTGATTTTTAGGTAGGGGGTGGGTCAGAAAATTATCAGATCCTAATAGCAAATAACTTTTGATTGGCTAAAATTATTAAAATTTTTAAAATTTTTTAAAATTTAACATTAAATAACTTTTGAACCAGTGATCCATTTTGGATGATTTTACTACCAAAATGTTCGTCTCAATGAGACGATTCCAACGAGTCTAAAATCATCAAAATCCAATCACAGGATCCCAAGATCATTATAGATTTGTCTGCTTTAATTATTTTATTTTCGTATATCAAAAATTATTATTAAAAATCTTATAAACTTTAATATTAAATAACTCTTGAACCGTTTTGGATGATTTAACTACCAAAATGCTCGTCTCAATGAGACGATTCTAATGAACCTAAAATCGTTAAATTCTGATCACGGGATCCAGAGATCGTTATAGATTTGTGTTATTTTAATATAATTTATTAAAAATAATACAAATCTATAACTATCTCTGGATCCCGTGATCAGAATTTACCGATTTTAGGTTCGTTAGAATCGTTTCATTGAGATGGGCATTTTGGTAGTAAAATCATCCAAAACGGATCACTGGTTCAAGAGTTATTTAATATTAAAGTTATAAGATCTTTAATAATAATTTTTAATATATACGAAAATAATATAATTAAAGCAGACAAATCTATAACGATCTTGGGATCCTGTGATTGGATTTTGATGGTTTTAGGCTCGTTGGAATCGTCTCATTGAGACGAACATTTTGGTAGTAAAATCATCCAAAACGGATCACTGGTTCAAAAGTTATTTAATGCTAAATTTTACAAATTTTTACAAATTTTAAAAATTTTAGCCAATCAAATCGCGGTATTTGACGATCAGGTAGGGGTTAGCCTCTTAGTAGCAAAAAATCAGATGATAAATGGCGCTCCCCTAATTATGATCAGATTTTTAAAGAATATTTTTATATATAAATTTACATATAAATTCATACTAGTTTGGTACACTTTCTTTTTTTAACTACAGTGCAAAAAATCTTAAATTAGTAACTAAAAACTAATAATTTTTTGAAATTTTATAAAAAATTTTTTTTTCATAAAAATATGCAAACAAACAAGCAAAACAAAACTATATATCTAATATAGCAAAATTTTATAATGTATTTCCTTTTAAATATACTAATAAAATTAAAATTTGGCCGCATATATATAAAAAACATAAATTTTAAGATATTAGCCAATCAAAATTTAGTATTTTGTCTCAAATTTGGCCACCTTTAAAAAAAAGTTGTTGGTTCACTGTATGAGTATAAAGATCAAAGTCGTACTACGCTACTATTTTTATTTTTTATACTATACCTTGATACTATATATATATATATATAATATTACTCTTAGACACTTTTAAAGATTTTTGCAATACAAAATAAACTACTTGCTGATTTAAGGTGTCCCGCACTGTAATAATTTTCAAAAATTTATTATTGCTACTTTAATTGTTTTTTTAATAAATCCCATCTTCCTCTAAAAGGCAAATTCAAAGTTTTTCCACTATAAATATTATCATGTTGTCATACTATTGCCATGCGTACAACTGTAAATTACCCTAATATACACGTAAATAAATAATAATACAAAAAAGATAGAAAATGTATTGGACGATTCTAATCAATCAATTTAGCAAAAGCCATTGTATTCTTTGAAAAGTAATCTGCCACAACGCTAAATCCGTCTTCTGCTTCATTTAACTATATTGTAATAAAGCGAATACGATTAAAAAAAAAACATCTATTTAATTTTATTCAAGCATAAAATAATACCTTTTCGAAGAATGACTCATGTTTATCAGCATTAATCTCTTGTGCTCTTCTTTGATCAGAAATCAATCGATACGAAGGGGCACATTGCGGACATTCCCGATCTGAATCTGGTAGACATCTATTAAAGTACTAGGATGCTTAATAATTTTATATATTTTTTCATAGTATTTGCAAAATTAAAATAACGTTACAAACCGTTGATGGTAAGAATGACGACATAAGAAATGGACAGCAGGTAAATCAAGTGTTCCACGACAACCAGAACATTTTGTAACTTGGAAAATGCGGGCACTAAAAATTAGTAAATTATAGTATTAAATATATTTTTGAGATGCATAATTTATGGAATTTTTGTGGATTGTGCTGAAATCGAATGTGTTGATGTTTTGACATATTTCAATATGAATTTAAATGTCAGCATTAGAGTTAGCATCGCTAATAAAAACTATATATGTGGATTTTAGCGGGGTATATCAAACGGACTCCATCTGATTTCAGCATTATCCGCGACAATTAATGATGATAGAAATATAAATACACTGTTTTTAATTCATCAATTTCTTTTCTTTTTTTTTCAGTTTCCTCACGATAATTTTGTATCAACTTCCGATTTGCTTGAGCCTCTTTTCTTTCGCTTTCAATTCTTTTTCCCATGTATGTTTTGATCATTGCCAAGGTCGCTATAGAATTTCTACTAAGAGCTTGAATAACTTGCAATGGTGGCAGTAGGTTATGAGAATCAATGTGATTAAGTATTTGTTCAAGTTCTGAAGTGGATATAGACAAAGTCTCTGAAGAGGAAAAATGTGCCAGAGCTATCAGATAAAGAGATTGATCTTGTGGGCTATAATAAGAAATTTTATTCATTTAATTATTCAATAAAGTAATTATATGAAAAAATCTGATAAACGTACCCATATGTCTTTAGAGTTTGCATTACTCTATCGGAGTCGTCCTTAGCCATATAAAATCTTAAAATTTCTTCATACATTTCCATATGTTCATAAAGATAAATAATTCCTTCATCAAACTGGGCCAAATCACAGAGAATAAGTGCTTGATTTGAATCATAAGAGACCTGCCACGAAATAAATTATATGAGTAAATTATTAAAATAATAGTCAAAGAAGCCGTTTACAACTCAAGCCCACTAACATCCTGGTTCTTTAGTAATTGTAAAGCCTTATCCTTCCTTAATAATTTCTCTTTAACACGTTCAGTTTCGGTAGAAACCGAAAAATTTCCTGGAGCACCATATTTTCTTCCTTTGGAATCTTTGCCAGAAACAACCGGCGGCAAATAGGCCTCTGACAAATAAAGCTCTAAAAGTGTGTTCCAAACAGCCTTTTTTTCTTCTACTTCAGAACCATAATCTCCAAAATCATTCTTTGATGCTACATCGTCTATATCAACAGTAAGCGTTTCGTGTTTTCGTAAAGTACTGAATCCTCCCCAACGTTTTTGTGAAACTTGTTCCAGGAATTGAATAAGGTAGTTTGGTTGGTCCACAAATAATGACATGAAACTTCGTACATGAGGTGGCTTGTACGAAGAAGTAGTAGGCCATTCTTTTGTTGGAGTTTGAGGACGTTGAGCGGTTAAAAATAAGTCACCGGTGCAAAGATCAATAAGGAGCTGGGTTGTGGGATATGGGAGGTGATTAAGGAGAATCTTTCCATATTTTTGCAAATTGCGATTGGCCTATTATTGAAGTAATAATGTTTTAGAACGATAGAAGTTAAATACAAAAAAAAAAAGAACGGGGAGAGAGAAAACAATAATAAATAACGAAATGGAATATGATTAACCTCAATTGACCCTAATTTGCGAATGTATTCTAAAGCGTTTTCATAATCTTTAACGTCTTCGATCTGAATTTTTAAGTATCTACAACGGTTAAATAGTCATTAATATTATTATTTTATCTAATAATAAATGTGATACGAAGAATACTTACGAATCATGTTCACCAAATTTTTTTGCCAAATATACGGCGTGCTCATAATATCCGGCTTGTCGGCACACTTTAATAGCTGTCTCTATGTCAAAATTGAGTTCATTATCAGTCTACAAAATCAATAGATAAAATGAGTTAGTAAAGGAACGTTATAAATCAACTATAATATCCAGTCTTTATGTACCTTAATAAATTGATCGAGCCGTGCCACATCTTTTAATTTTGTATAACAATTTAGTAGCAGAGTAGTATGATCCGAATTAGCAAGACCATGGGAATGGAGTTCTTGGAGATAATTAACAAGGTTATGAATACGTTGGGCATCCAAAAACTATAATATATAATTTACACATTAGTTGAGAATCATCATTTTTTTTTATGTTTAATTTATCTTTATCATTACAAACCTTTCGAATAATATAAGATGGTTCTAGCTGACCAATAGTTAGAATGTATTGTGCCATTGCATTATCATAATCCGCCTTACTAAAAATTATGTCAAATTTAGAATCATATCATATGGACAATAAATGTCGTATACATTATAATCAGTGTTGGGCTCGCTTATAAGTCCAGTAAAATTGAACTGGAACTGGACTTATAGGTTCAGTGGTCCAGTTTATAAATCCAGTAGTCCAGTTTATAAGTCCATTAGAGCGGACTTTTGGTCCAGAACCCAACACTGATTATAATTATTTATTTTAATTACCTATATAAATGATCACCGTATCTCTTAAATATATCAGATATACCTGCATCATCGTATTTTTGACTATGCGCAAGATTAATTGCTAACAAATATAAATTTTTTTTGAACAAAATTTCGAGTTTTGTCGGCGTGTCTTTTTCTTCAAGGCGATATAGCTTTTTAAAAATAAATTATATGAATAGAATGTTTATACATTTCCAACTAATTTATAACGTATATAATAAATTAATAAACAAACCTTTCCTTCCATTCCAAGAATATATATACCACCCCATTCACAAATGATCATCCGAACGCCGTGAGAGAAAGTTCCAATATAAGAGATAAATTTGTTCGCAGTGTCAAAAATAGTAACTTTTGTGAGTTCATAAGGAGCAGATTGCTTGCTTGTACTTCCGGAACCAATTGACAGTGCTGAACGTGTTGTTGTCGTAAGCCTTGTTGGCTGAGAAATTGGCGGTGATACGATAATGAGATTTGACTTGAACCAAGTTACTGATGACTTGGTACCTAATAGAACATATCGCATTATACTTATGTACGACAAAGGTATATTTTATGAATGTAAAATAAGAAGGCATCCCTATTGATGCAATACCTTCATAAGCAAAACAAGGGCCTCGTCCTTCAGGTTCATAAAAATAAATCGCCTATGGGAAAAAATCAACTTGTAATTTAACTAAACTATTAAATAAAATCATCTGAATATATTAAGAAGATCATGCATATTCAATACATTTATCCAACCTCATCCTTTGCGACAACCATTTCATGCGTCGTATCGCTCATTACTGCGCAGCCTAAATCAGCACCTTGTTCATCGAGGATAGTCTAAATATTGTGGTTATGGGTTAAATAATATTTTTGCATCATTTTCAGATCAATATTCAACTTACAGCAGGTGATCTGCTAGTCGTTACGTAAGTCAAAACTTTACTAGTAGTGACAATAAACAAGATAACAGTTTTATTGTATTCCCTAAACCCGAGACCTTATGTAAATTGATATGTTATTATATAGTTACTGATTGAGAACTGAAGATAAACGTTGGATAAAACTACCTGTTACAGGTTCGTCGCTTTCATGAATTATTTTTTGTTTTGTATATCTATCTCTGTATAAATCACCTTTGATCAATACTACTACACCATTAGCTAAACCTACTGCAATCTGACCCAAGTTTTCCAAAACAGCTAGTGCTGAAACGGGAAAGGGTTTTCCACCATGATTTACTTTAATTGTGCGCTGACACGTAGGAGTTCCCTTGGATTTATCCAGCTTATCAAGGTCCCATAATTTAATAATGGGCGGATCCTCTTCCTATTGCATTATTTATTAAATGTTTATAGTAGAATGACAAAATATCAAATAAAAAGAATTCTAAAGGCATACACCAATTGTCGACAAAATATTCTTTGGTTTCATTTGTTTCATATGTGACACTCGCCCTCCTTCATATGCCAAAAATGATTGAACGTTAAATGACCTGTCAACAATGTGCACATAGCCGGATGAATGTAATAATTATAAGATCATGTGCGTTTATACACGCACATTAAACTTAAAGTTAAGCATAACATTTCTTTCGAATTTTGAATAATAAACATGCTATCAAAACGTAAGACAAGGATATCAGCTAAGATAATGTTGCCACGACCGCTGGTGTTCACTGACAGATCAGGCTTCTGTAAATATATGATAAGATATAAATTTAATTGTTTCACAAAAGGAAAGAACAAGAAGAATTGTAAATAGAACATTACATTAAAAATTGCAGGAGGTTTTGTAGGGTCATTTGGATCCTTTACTTGCTGTACGTCAAAGAAATTGAATTGGCGCCTGTGGATTTATTACGAAGAAAAGGTAGTTTTAGAAGGCAGTCTTCAAGCTTAGACGGGTTTCCTTATCTTATGCACTCACCATTGTTTTTGGTCGGTACTGTTCGATCGTGTATGGTGACTGTGAATGGACATTTCGAATTTTTAAGTCCTTAAGGATTTAAGTCCCTTAATCACGCAGATTTATAAAGCGCATCTTGTGTAACACAAATAAGATACATATGTATTGGCTATCAATTCAAGTTCCTTACACTTTTTTTCCCAACAAAAAAAAAAAATTTTTTTTTAACGAAATGTTGCGCAAGAAAAGAGAAGTGTTTTTGTTTGATAAAACATTCTACCGTTACGAGAGGAAAAATACACGAATTGGATTTCCTCTGGGATTTGAAAGGCATCGGCAAATTGATGTTTTAACAGTATTGAGAGTGAGTTCTCACAATTATTTGTCGTTATAGTGTATCTGCATCAGTGCAAATAATTTGATAGAGAATTGAAAACCTGTCGTGGTCAACTATTTTGATAGTTTGAACGTTTTCTTCGATGTTCCTGAAGCAAAACTCTATTCCTTTCTGCGTTAGAAGCACTGCAAATGTGCAACTGGGAATAGGGACATTGTCCATGTTTCTTTATTGGTTAATTATGATGACGTAAATACTCACTATATATTTAATATTGTTATATTGCAGATCTAGGATTGTCTAGAAAGACAATCTTACATCGCGGATTTAGGATTGTCTTTTCCTAACAGCTAAGACAATCTTATATAGCCGATCTAGGATTATCTAGAAAGAAAGATGACATCTCTTAAACGGTACGACGTCGCGAGAATTTTTTTGATGATCAAATAAAGTCGAACTTGCAAACGAAAAATTTTTCTTCATGAATGTTTAGTTACGTTTAAACAACAATAAAAGGTGTATATAATTTATTTAAATATTTATATATATATATTTAATTTCATGTAAAAATATTATATAGAATAATAAAAGTAAACATAACTGCCTTGAGCATTTATAGGATGAGAATTTGATTCTCATGTGGTCTGTCGAATAAAAAGAATCTGTCTATTTTACCGTTAATTGATAATGTTTTAGCTTACGCAAAAACATCCAAATATTCTAAAAATTCTAAATTTTTTTTTTAAAGATAATAGAAATTTATTTTCTTCATTAAATATTAATTATAATGCAACTATATCTTTTCATATTAGGGCTTGGAACCATTATCGGTTTTCATATTAAATTTAACGGATGTCCGACGGATTTTACTATTAAATTTAGTATCCGGATTCGAGCTCTAATGCAAATAATGATATAGTTGTTCCTGTAAGTTATTGGACTGGTGGAGATTTAATTTTTCCATATTTTTTTAAAAAATTAAATTAATTAAAGGTGCAGGTATAATATTAATATTCAAATTTATTAGTTCATAGAAATATACCTGCTTAACCTTAGCGTTCTATTAATATTCAATGCTTTAGTTCTTGTAACTAATAATGTACAAAGTAGATTCTTCTTTTAATGTTCAAAAGTATAAGATAAATATTGGGCCATGAGTAAATATCTGGGCTTGTAGCTGGAAAAAAGGACGAAATCGACAATTTTTTTCAAAATTAATTTTTTTTTACATTTATTTAAAATACAATACTTGTATTAATAAATAGTTCTTTAAAGTTTGTAAGAATTACAACACAAAAACTGATTTTCTGAAGATCTTTTGTCAATTGCCTATCTTTTATCAATTTGACATATTCAAAAAATAATATAAATATTTACTATTATATACCTAATCTTTCTCAAATAATATATTTAGAGTATAAAGAACATTTGAGTTACGGAAAGAGAAAACATGCTTTTTGAATATAACTTATATATAAATAACTAAAATCAAATAACTAAAATACTTATTATTTTATTATCATTTGAATCGTCTTAATAAATTTAAAGTGTTTAATTACTTGGTAGTAAATACAGCTGCCTACCATATTATTGTGGCATTTTTTAAAAATTTATGCAGAGCTAAATATATAAGATATTAGGCTAAAAATTAAATTATAAATTCTTTAAATCTATACCTTTTAAATAAAAAAAAGTTTAAAAAATTTTATGCTACAGTTTTTAAAATAATTAAATTTAAGTAAAATTTTAGATTTTTAAGTTTGACCGGTTTTTATTGTTGTACAAAATTAATTAAAAAAATAACTGCATAGTAAAAATTAATTTTTTATTAAGCTAATTGTACTTCAAAAATAAGCAAAAATTATTCAGCATAACAAATTATATATAATCCCAAAATTTTTTAAAATTTTATAAAAATTTAATATAGTTATTTTTTCTAAATATAAAAATGCAATTTTTAATTCAAAATTATATCAATTACCAAATATAGTAATTTATTACTATATATAGAGGTCGGCTAAAGCGGAGTGAAATTTGGTTAGGGTTAGGGTTACCTTTTTGATGCTATTATTATTAGAAGGTTATATAGGTATCAATAATGTAATTTATGCAGTGTGTAGATCATATATTGAATTAACTCCGCTTTAGTCGACCTCTATATATAGTAAATACTAAAATTTTTTAATTGCTAGTTTATTAATAAAAAATTTAAGTTTATCTATTACTATATTTAGTAATTCTGTTTATTATGAAAACTATATTAAAATTTAGAAAACTGGTCAAATGCAAAAATTTAAAAATTTACTTAAACTTAATTATTTTAAAAACTGTAGCATAAAATTTTAAACTTTTTTTTATTTAAAAGGTATAGATTTAAAAAATATATAATTTAATTTTTAGCTTGATACCTTATATATTTAGCTCTGTATAAATTTTTGAAAAGTGTCCACAATGATATGGTAGGCCACTGTATTCAAAAAGCACTATTTACAGATTTTCTTTTCCTGTTACTCAAACTTAAACTATCAAGTTTACAGTATTTACTATTATACACAAGTACTTAAAATGAACTATTCATAAATATTTACTATGTTTATGATTCACTTTAGATTGTAAATATAAAGAGTATTTATTAATCAAAGAATTTAAATTAAACTATATATTAGAAAAATCTTTTTACTGCAGTTCTGTACAAATTTGCAGAAGATTAAGTAATAATTAACAATTTTATACAACTCTTTCTAATAATCCCTCTTACCAACTTTTTTTATAAAATACTGACCTATGAAACTTTATAGTTAGTATATTTATATACAACAAAACTTCACCTAGTAACAGCTAGGAACTAGAATTTCAGATCAGATATTAAGAAGACTAAAATATAGTAAAAAGATTTTTCTTTTTGAGCTTGCCTTCTTGGTAAAAGATTCCAGTACTATTAAAGATGTAGTAGAGTATAAAAACTCTAAAGTTATGTTAAAGTTACAGAAGCACTAGCAAAAGTATACCTTTGGTCTAATTTACTACTCTATATAACGTATACACTTTTATAACCTTTTGCAAGTTGATATATTAATAATTTTCTATTAGTTTTTTCAAAATTTTTATCAAAAAGTAGGAATCCTAGCTTATTCCTCAAAAGATCAATAGTGTTTACTTCTTCCAAATCAAAAATGCATCTACTAAATTGGTATCTGTATTACAAGTGAATTTGGGTATATATAAATAAATAATAAATGATATATTAGAAATTTTAGATGTAACAAAATTTCTTATATTGATATATGGTTTAAAACATAGTTTTTTACTTTTTATTAGTGAAACAAGTCGATCTTAAAAATTCGACTTGACTAAGTCGACTCAAGTTGATTATTTATTTCAGTTTTTAGCTAAAGTCGATTTTTTTTTAAAGTTATTATCACGTGAAAAATACACCAATCATATCACGTATCAAATATGTATTAGCTATACCCTCTATCACCCTCCTCTCATGTAAGATAATTTAATTGGCTGTTATAAATTTATATATCTAACATAAGACAATTAGTGACCCACTTCCCCCCTCAGGATATTACATAATATTTGTCACTACCCTAATAGCTTTTTTTCATTTGGCGCAGCTTCTTTATAATATTCTTTATGAAAATAAAAAAATATTTCATTAAAGATATCTCTACAAGTTCTTGACCAAATTTGATGAAAATTTTTTATTTGAATTTTATGGATCCATAGAATTCAAATAAAAAAATTTTCATCGAATTTGATCAAGTGGTTGCAAAGATATCTTTGATCAAAGTTTTAGAGAATTTCAAAACGCGTATCACATGATAGATATGTTTAAATTTGTTGACAAAACTTTGATTAAGGTAGAGATTGTACCCATTGGGAAAACCTCTACCTGGTTACTATTAAATTACCCGGATATCCAGATAAATTACTATATCACACAATAGCAGGTTCTACCTGGGTACAATCACTAGATCAAGGATATTTCTGCAACTACTTGATCAAATTTGATGAAATTTTTTTTTTAAATTTTATAGATTCGTAGAATAAGTAAAAAAAAGTTTCATCAAATTTGATCAGGTAGTTGCAGAGATATCCTTGATCAAAGTTTTGTCAACAAATTTAAACGTATCTGTCATGTGATACACGTTTTGAAATTCTCTAAAACTTTGATCAAAAATATCTCTGCAACCATATGATCAAATTTGATGAAATTTTTTTTATTTGAATTGTATGGAACCATAGAATTAAAATAAAAAACTTTTGATCAGGTGGTTGCTAAAATACCTTCACTCAAAATTTAGAAAATTTTGGCGCAGCTTTTTTTGATAGAAGTTTTAATTTTTTCTAAAACTTGAGTGAAGGTATCTTAGCAACTACTTGATCAAATTCGATAAAAATTTTTTTATTTGAATTCTATGGATCCATAAAATTCAAATAAAAAAATTTGCTCTATATTTTTTTACCTGATACTAGATATTATAATTAAGTTGTTAACAAATTACTATAAAATTTATATGTAATAATCCAACTTTTAGCAAATTTACTTGATTTTAGGGGTCAAAAACATCTAAATTCATGAAATTCATACAAATCAGTTATGACCTATATGAGAGATGTTTGGGGTTCTTCAAAATTGCACTTTTTAGTCATAAAGCGCATAGAAGTATAAGTCCGTCACTTTGCTCCAGACAATTAGAACTAAGATAACTTTTTTATAATATTGGTTAAAAACTTATTAGATATTTACTTAATACAAAAAATTTTTATTATAAGCTAGCTATATTTATTATTATATTGTACTATATACTGTATATAAAAACTATTAATTTTATAAAATTTACTATTTTTTATATTCTTTAACCAATATTAAATTATTTAAATTTATTAAAATATAAGCTATAAAGTTAAGATATTACTATAATTTTTTTTAAAATATTAATTTGATTGGTTTCTATTAGTAGCAGCTATTTAAATATATTTTATTGAAATAAAGAC
Source organism: Gigaspora rosea (assembly GCA_003550325.1). NCBI lineage: Eukaryota > Fungi > Glomeromycota > Glomeromycetes > Diversisporales > Gigasporaceae > Gigaspora > Gigaspora rosea. Next base: position 94,757 of record QKWP01000631.1, read on the forward strand.
TTACTAAAACGCACCTATGGTGTTTTACACTTATGTATGCATTATCTCAAAAAATAGTTATTACCCAGTAAGAGATATTCTAAATAAAAATCATACTCTCTAAAACCTAATATAATAAATTGTTAGTAAAAATTGAACAATTCTAACCACTATCCTGGATAATTTCACTAAAAATCATCCAGATTACACGATTTCATATCGATCAATGAAAGATCGATTTAATTTAAAATTTATTATATCAGTACATAATTATATATATATATTTAGTACCATATAATCAAAACCCTTTTCAAAACTCAACATAATGAAACTGACTCTAACTTTAACCTTTAGGTCTCATGATTATTAGATTGAAGTAGATTATTTTATTAAGTTACCTATGTTGCACAAAGTACATTTGAATTATCGATATACATCAAAATTTCAAAAATACATCTCTAATCTATGATAAAATCAAAAACCAATAATACAGAAAACTATAGCAAAATTACAATAATTAGACATAGAAAGTTATAGTAAAATCACAAGCATAAACAATACCGAAAACCACAACGTTGAAAACCAATATAAAAACACAAGCACAAACGATGAAAAGAGCTCCACCACAAGCACCAATGATGAAAAAAGCTACAAAGAAACCACAAGCACCAAACCACGGCGAATCACAAACACCAATGCATTTGAAGCAAAGTCAAAATCACAGGCACCAATAACGAAAAAGCTATAGCAAATCCACAAGTACTAACAACACAGTGAAATCACAAACCTCAACGACACTAAAGCCACAGTGAAATCACAAGTACCAACTATACCGAAACCACAATGAAATCACAACCTCCAATGACATTAAACGCTATAGCAAAATCACAAGCACAAAAACCACAGTGAAATCAAAAGCTCCAACGAAAGCGAAACCACGAAGAAATTACAATCACCAATGACCACGACACCAATAACACGAAATCTACAGGCTTTGATGACGACTCCTACAACAATTCCAATGGTAAAGGCTTCAAAAATGATTTTACTAGCTGTTATCTAAAAATAAAGTAGACGTAAGTAAACTAAAAAAAAAAAAAATCAATTATTACTGATGATCGACAATCGACATCAGTTATATATGAGATAATCTTGGGATAGTGATTAGTGAAAATGATATTAATAATAATTCGTTAAAAAATGTAAAAATATAATATTAAACATAAACATACAGTATAATAGGTGTAAAGCACCATAGGTGCGTTTTATAATAATTGCTTTTTGAATTATAAAATTATAATCTTTTTTATATTAAATAAATTTATATTTTTTATGGAAATTCACTAATTTGATTGGTCGGAACTTATATATATACGATAGATCGAAACTACCGTATTTCACAGTTTAAACCAGCCTCCCATGTAGAATTTTCACAGCTTTATATTTGGGCATCTTAATGTTATAATAGTGGAAATTTATATATTTTATACTTTTGTATTGATAACAATAAATGTCGAGATTAAAAATGCCTAGACAAAAGCTGGAGTATTTTAAAGAAAGGGTGGTTTAAACCCGTGAAATTCGGTATGTTATATCCTTTTCATACTGTATATACTATATTAATAATAGCTGATAGGATTAGTAAGCAGTATAATCTTGCATGCCGAAGGTGGTAGTCTAAATTTCGGAGTTAAAGCTGTTTTTTAAATGGACTTAAATATAATTAGTAAGTGAGAAGTTCCGCATAAAAATTTTAAAATAAAATTAATAAAATTATTAACCGAGTTACTTTCAAATAACTCGAGAAACCCGTTACCTCGGTTATTTATACGATTACGTACTGTACGTACACTCCCCTGACATTGATCACCGAAATTTTCAAAATTTTAGATGATCGATGATTATGACTCAAGTTGCACAATAATTTTTTGTGAAACAAACCTCTTAGTATTAATACATAAATTTTTTTTACAGTTACACTAGACGTCATTCTGTTCGACTATATATATATTTTTTTTTTGAATTTTTTTTTTTTTTTATCATAAAACAAAGGAAGCAACTAACCGAGAAAAAACAGGCTCAAATTGTTGGTGCTTGGTGAAACGGTGTGAGGCCGGCAAAAATCGTACAAACCTTAAATTTACCGAAGAGCACCATTTATGACGTAGTTAACTATTACAAAAAAAATGGGGAGATAAAACCTTTTCCTCGCCCTGGGGCGGCACCTAAAATAACTGAACATGGTACCCGCCACCTTATACACTTTTTGAAAAGTGATAGAAAGGCTGGTTTGAACGTTTTGACAAATAATTTTGTGGAATCAATCTCCGTCGAGGTGTCTACACGTACCGTACAACATCACCTTCATGAAGAAGGTTTTTTGGCCGGGTTGGAAAGAGAAAACTGTTCATAAATGAAGACAATATCAAGCTTCGTTTGAAGTGGGCTAAAGATCGAGAACACTGGAATAGAAGGTGGAAAAATGTTGTTTGGAGTGACGAATCACGGTTTGAAGTGTTTGGAGGGGATGGTCGTATGTATGTTTGGAGGAAACCAAAAGAAAAATATGATATAGATTGTTTGGTTCCTACGTTTAGGTCAGGAAGAAGGGGAATAATGGTTTGGGGTTGCTTTAGTTACTATGGTCCCGGACCTTTGGTTCAGGTTTTTGGTAATATGAATTCGCAGGACTATACCGAGGTTCTTCAAGATTGTTTGGTACCTTTTTTAGGCAGTCTAGATAGTATTGTTGGAGAAAAAAACTATCTATTCCAAAGCGACAATGTGACAATCCACACTTCAACTTTCACCACGGATTGGCTTGAAGAAAATGATATCGACGAACTTCCTTGGCCTGCAACAAGCCCCGATCTCAATCCTATCAAACATCTTTGGGATGAATTGGAGCGCCGAATTCGTAAGCATAATCCTCTGCCAAGCAGTGAGTCAGAACTATTCAGATTCCTGCAGGAGGAGTGGTTTAAGATTGATAGTTCGATTTTTAAAAATCTTGTTGAAAGCATGCCTCGTCGTGTTCGTGCTGTAATTGATGCTAAAGGATACCCGACGCGGTATTAATAATTGTAAATAAAAATTTATTATTATAACTATTAAATAAAAAAAATCAACCCGGATTATTAAGTGGGTTGTCAATAAATTGCAGTTGTAAAAACCTGTAAAAAAAATGATCGTCATTTTGTAATTACAAAATTCCGGAGATCAATGTCAGGGGAGTGTACGTAGCTAATTTGACTTTTAATATCAGATATATTTATAACAACAAATTCTATCGATAATACGTTTGTGTATAACCGATAAAGTGACAACAGACCAGGGACAGTGATTTTCTGTGTTTCACATAATACCACAGAATTCACATAAATATGCTTATATCACATAATTTGGTGTTTTCACCGCAGAATAGCACATAATGTGGCAATTTCACCGCAGAATAGCACATAATGTAGCAATTTATAAGAATTGTCACATAATTTGCCAATTTATTAGACAAAGTCTACAGATCCGGAAAGTTCCGAAAATTTATGTCACAAAATCGCACATAAATTTGGTAAACACGCCACAGAATCTCACATAATTTGGTCAAGTTACCGCATAATCGCGCATAATTTGGCAAATATGGTTCACATCATATCACATAATTTAAATTTTGTCACCACATAATTTAAATTTTGTCACCACATAATTTAAATTTTGTCACCACATAATTTTGGTTTTGTCACCGCAGAAAATCACTGTCCCTGCAACAGACCAATAGAATGTGTTATCCTTTTAAATCTATAAATAATCTGCATAAATGTCAAAGTTGCTATAAGTACATGCTTTTGGCAGCTTACATAACGCTAATCCCACCACCAAATACAGAAATTTTTTTTTTTTTGATAAATAAACAATTTTCGATTAACTTTACATTTTCAACATATTCTTTTATGTAAACTTACTATTAATACAATGTCACATTCGGGTTATGATTCTCAAGAAGCAACGGAAAATAGTCCATTGCTCCTTGGAGAATCAATTGATACTACTAATCAAGAACCATTGAAATCGTCATGCATAGACAATTTTCGAAAACCTCACGTTCTATGGATGATTGTCTTTAGTTTTACTTTATCAACTATTATGACTTCTATAATAGCACCTTTAGGTTCGAATGTTATAGCCATTATCTCCATTATTCTCATAATTTGTTGAATTCTCATTAAATATACGTGCTATTTCATTTGTCAGTGCAAATTGTCTTGGATATTGTATGCTTAGAGTATTATGAAGTAAATGACAATTACATGAATAGTACAGATATTTTTTCCAATTTGATAGAGAAAGATTGTAAACTTCCACAAATTTTCGCTTTAGCTTCAAATCGCTTGATGTTATATCAGATGTGCTTATATGTTTCAGGTTGTAAAAGAACTCCCGACTTTTTCGTGATCATTAATTCTCATTTTTATTACATAAAGACTTGATATCTAATTATCAACTACTTTTTTCTTCTGACATTTATTCATTATAGCAACATTATCAATAGGTTACCTTTCAACACTCTCTGACTTTAAAGGTCGCAAATTTGTTTATAGAATATCAATAATCGGTATAATACTTGCATGTTCTATTGTAATTCTTATGTCTCATTACTGGAGAATTCTTGGAAGCAACTTTTTATTTATTGGAGCAATTATCGAAGGATTACTTGGAGGTGTGATTGCCATAAACACGGCATGTCATGCATATATAAGCGATTGCACTAAACCTGAAAATAGGAGTGTTGGATTTGGATTTATGCATGCCTCAGCATATTGTGGAATGTCACTTGGCCCAGTATTAGGAGGTATTATTGTTGAGGTATATTTCAAGATAATGGTCGAAAAACCTTATATTATTATTATCATCTTCATACTTATCAATATTATTATTTAGGCTACGGGATCCGCACTTTCGGTATTTTACGTGGTTGTTTGTGCACTCTCTATATTTTTTATTTTTGCATCATTTATTCTTCCTGAATCACTTCCGCCAGAACTACGTCATCAAAACGAATCATCAGCTTCTTTACCATCTCCGATATATATCTTTTCTGCTTTGATCATTCTTAATCAAACACCTGTATATTCTGGAAGTATTACAAATAATATATGGAAGAGAAATGTATTATATATTCTTTCAATAATTTATTTTATTTATAGAATATCACAAGCTGGTGAGGGGTTTGGTTTTATTTATTTTATTTTCAAATTAATTTAAATATATATCATAAATAACGTCAATTTTTATCATTTAAATAGGTCAAAATGATATAATTGCATTATATACAACACGAAAGTTTGGCTGGACAACTTTAGAGAATGGATTTTTTTTCACACTTCAAGCATTAACACGATTTATGGCTCTATTAGTCCTCTTACCTTTATTTCGTCTTTTACAAGGAAAATATCTAACATCTTATTCACGAACTTTAGATCTTGTGATGATGAGAACTGGATTGATAATGGAAATAGTTGGATTCGCATTATATGCTATTGCAATAAATCCTAATATGTTTTATTTTGCTTGTGTGGTAAATAGTTTAGCTACGATAGCAACGCCAGCAATTAGAACTTTATTTACTATATTTGTCTTGCCTACACAAGCAGGACAAATATTAGGTGCTTTGAGCGTTATTGAAGGAGTAGGAAGTATATTGAGTCCTTTATTTTTGAACTCTTTGTATAGTTGGTCTGTAATAAAAGGACTTGATGAAATTGTATTTTGGGCGAATAGTTGTTTATTTGTTCTTGCTAGTTTTTTGGCGTTCTTAGTTTTATAGCCAAATAAACCTGAAATTTTAAGTTTTTCTTTGGGTTATTTTTTTTAAAGTCAGGTTAGAATTTAGATTTTAGTATATTTAATAAAAGATCTCAAATCTCAACCTTAGCTACCACATTATGCATAATATTTACAAAAAAAAAACTTTTTCGAATAATGCTGTATAAAGCAAACCAACACTACATATACAGTGCTTTATTATTAAAATTAGAGTTAGTAATATTTGAAGTAAATTAGAAAAAATTTTTGAAGATATTAAATATTTTTGCTCAGAACAAAAAAATACTGTTAGTCTGTAAAATATAGCAAATGTGATACATTACTATATATTATAGTTAATAAACTTGTTATTTTATATTGTGTTGTATAATATAAATTAATGTGATTAGCAAATTTTTACATCATACTAGGAATCAGGAATCTATAAAAATACCAATATATAATTGACCAAAAATTAATAGAATAATTTTTAGCCAATCACAGATTGGCAATTTTTTTAATTTTTAGTATAACAGATAATAAATGTCGCAGAAATGAAATCAGATTAAAATGAAACTGGGGACCTCTCTTGCTCACCTTTAAAGCTTATAAAACCCACATATACTCGTTTATTAATAACCCTAACCCTAAACCCTAACCCTAATGCTAAAAAACCCCCTAAAAAATGTCCCCTAAAAAATTTTAAAATTTTGCTTAAAAAATAAAAAAATTTCATTTTAATCTGATTTATTTTAATCTGTCACAATAAATAAGAGTAAATCTATTTGTCACCAGCGGTAATAGTTACCAGAGTGTGATCGACCAATTAGATCAAAGGATTATGTATAATATAAAAAATGTGAAAACTTTAATTTTTTTAAAATTTTGTTTATGAAACTACTTTTTTTTATACAAAAAAAAAATTCTTTGCAAAATTTTACTATATACTCTTGAACTTTAACTATGGCTCTAACTTTGACCCTAACAATAGTAAGTTTGATACTTTGTTTTTGTTTTAATCATAACATTACACAATCTAATTGGTCAATTATGTTCCGGTGATTACCGGCAACAAATACATTTTTTCAATAAATAAAATTGGTTCTCGTAAACCTGGCTGTGTGAATTTTTTTAAAAAAGTCAAATGTTATTTATATTAGTATATAGGTTTAATAATTTGGTTAATTATAGAATATAAATTATATTGATTATCAATAATGATTATCAGTTTTTTTTTGTCTGGATTTTTAATATTAACTAATTTTTTTTTTTAGCAATTTTAACTTTGTCTTAGTTGGAGTTGTCATACATCAGCAAATTTATAATAGCGTAATCTTACGTAAGGGGAGTAACAAAAATCAGGTGATTTTTTAGGAGGGGAGGGGAGGTAAAAAAAGTTGAAATTATATATAAGAACCTGACTATTTATATATTGAGGGAGAGGGAGGGGGGTAGGCCTCTGATAAAAAATAATCAGGTGATTAATGACACTGCCCTAAGATCTTACGAACCGTAATATAAGCAAAATATTACATAATATATTTCGAAATATTTCGAAATATCAAATTTTCGAAATATTACGAAAGTAATTTTGAAATATTTCGAAATAGGTTACGAAATATTTCAATCCCTTTCAAAATATTTTAGGACTAGGAAACCAAGCTGGATCAGAATCAGTAGATCTGTAATCTGGATCGCGCGTTAGACTGATTTTTCGAAATAGTTTGAAATAGTTCGATGATATTCAAATTCTGTACTACAAGATCAGATTAGATCTTTTGTTTATAACTAGATCTTCTATTTTGTTTTTTTTCGCTTTTTTGTTTTTATTTCGTTTCGTTCGTTTCATTTTTTGTTTTCGTTTCATTGTTTTGGTTTCATTTTTCTATTTTTTTTATTTTTTAATTTTTTTAATTTTATTTTTTATTTCAGCACCTTTGCAAGAAGACATACAACTTTTCGAAGCCTTGCGCATGTTTACTCAGACTTCCAACACTTTCAAGAATACCAAGAACACTTCTTTAGAGAAATGATTTAGTTAGGCGCAAGTTTCGCAAGTTTTCGCAAGGTTTTGCAAGTTTGTGCAAGTTTTCGCAAGGTTTCGCGTCATTTATTTTTTCGTTTCGTGTTTTTTGTTTTTGTTTTTTTTTGTTTTATTTTAAAAATTTTTTTATTAATTTATTTTATTTTGGCACTTTGCGAGAACAGAACCCTTACTTCCGCAAAAAAAACAACCCAGACTTTGTCGGCACTTTGCGACTTTTTTGGCATATTGCAAGAACATTAACACGGCTTTCACAATTTCAGAATTTGCAAGAATGCGAACTCTTACAAAGATTTGGGCTTCGTTTATTTTTTTTTATTAGTTTGCTTACACTTTTGGTTTTTTTGTTTTTTTTTTTTATTTATTTTTTTAATTTTTATTTTAGTTTATTTATTCCTAACTCCTTCAAACCTTTGCGACTTTCCTCGGCATTTGCAAGAACACCAACACTTCTAAAAAATGTTTTTATTTTGAAGTTTTTAGAAAAAGAGTGCGAAACGAAGTTTATAGCCAAAACAAAAGAAGTAGTCAAAGCGAAGACAATAGAAAACAAAGAAGTGAAGATAATAGCTAACTGTAGATGAACGAAAATAAGTGTGTAGGGCTAGTTTTTTGTATGTAGTGATAGAATTAGATGCAAAGAAGTGCGAAATAAGTAGTTAAAATAATATATAATAATGTAAAAACAATACTATAAAAAATGTATAATAATTAAAATATAATATATAATATAATATATATAATATATAATAATAATAAATAAAAAAATAATAATAAATAAAAAAATATAAAATTCTATAGTAAACTGTGAAACCTTGCGAAATAAAGTGAAAACCTGTAAAAAAGCATAATTATGTAAATATGTATATCATTTGTTTATTTTTTAAAAAATTTTAAAAATTTGCGAAAATTTGCCAAATATTGTGAAACAATGCGAAAAGATCCAAAATATTGCGAAACAATGCGAAAATATCAAAATATTACCTCCTGCACGCATTAGTTTATTGATATGCGCATTGTTGCGATTTATTTCGAATTATTGTGATGTAATATTGCGTAATTTTTTACATATGTATTTCGTAATATTCTGTAATTGAAAATTGCGAAAGATTTCGCGTCGATTCGTAATTCTTGCGCAAGTTTTCAGGCCGTAATAACTTACGTAAGATTATATTTATATAATTCGCTGATGTAGTTGGAATTATTGTAACTGAAATCATTACTACTAGAGTTATTGTTACTGCAGTTGTCTTAGTTGTCAGTTTTGTATAGTATTGCTATTACAGATATATATTGTTGTTATTTATAATCTTTGAGTAAATTTCATCCAATTTGCTTTTAGTATTAGGATGGTTTTTTTGGTAGTTTTTTTTGTTGCATAACTAATATCTACTTTTCTTTTTATAATCATCGCTTCATATTGTTTGTTTTGATACCTTCAATATAGGTGGATATTGCATTATTGAATAACTTTCATTATTCGATTTACTTCTTGTTTTACTGGTATTTTTTTTATTTGGTGCTTTTTCTTATTATACTCTTATCATTATATAACTAACTTTCTTATTTTTCTTTTTATAACTATCATTTTATACCATTGTTTTGGTGCTTTTATTATTAGTAGGTGTCACATTATTTATGCTTTTTGTTGTTCACTTTGTTTCTGGTATCTTTTTTTTGTAATTATCATCTGTGTTAAATTAATTTGCGATACTATTGCTACCCTACCTTATTAAAATAATTATCGTTTTGCTTACAAATAGAAAGCGACAATTGTGGTGATTCATTCAAGTCATTATGTTTTCAATATCCTTGCAAATATAGTACAGAATGTTCTGGCTACCATTTAGAAGCAAATGGCAAAATTTAAACTAAGATATAGAAATACTTGATGAAGCTTTAGTAGATGTTACTATAGTCAATAAACTTCAAACAGAGAACAGATTTATGCTGAGGATTTGATCAGTATGATGATAATAACGATAATGACATTGATGACGATGATAACATTGATGATAATAATGACAATGATGCCGATAACAATAATAGCGAACAAACCAAATTAATATTAAAATTTAATATATGGGATCTAGCTAAAACATTTCTTTATAACTATACAAAACAAGAAGGCTTAGTATATGTAAGAAAAGGCATATATTAGATCCAAAGGATAATACCATTATAAGATATCAAATATATAAATGCTTTTATACCGAGTAATACGAATAGTTGTGATGTATGGTTGATCAAAGAAGTAGTATATGGAGTCCTCTACGTAGTAATATGAATAGTTGTGACGTATGGTTAATCAATGAAGTAGTGTATTGCCCGTAAATTAATGGGGCTGCAACTGCATATATATTAAATATTATGCAGCATAAATTAAACTACGCATGTATAATTTTCTTTAAATAATTACTATTATGTGTAATATTCTTTAAATTATAAACATTAATTAATAGAAATTAAAATTCTTTCTTTTGCAATACTTTTATTCCAACACTTATTTGAAATAATATGTCTTCTAGTACTGCAATATACATTTCTTCAAATGATATTACTTCTGATAAAGATCATGCCTTTTCTGTTACAATGAATAGTTTTACCGAAAGAGATTTTAGTCTTAATAATGACTTCAAAGAGGATCTTGATTTTGACAAAACATTAAATATACCTTCCATTAATCAAGAAACGCTTAGCTCAACTTCATCTGAAATAGAAAATGATATAATTTTTCTTACAAAAAATTTAACTGCTAAAAAAGTAATTCATTCATTGACTCTAATTGAATACCCATCTACAAGTGAAGAAGGAATTGCAATTATTTATCATATTAATGGATGGAATAATATAGATTCAGCATTTACAGATGTAAGTTTTTATAAATTATTCAATTATTTATTAGACTGTTGCTAACTTTCACCCTAGGTAATATCACCTAGTTCGAAAATCGGATCGGAAACCGGGTCAAAAACTAGTTTGAGGCCTGGATGACCAGATCACGTGGTCGACGTCAGTGGCTAAAATTGGGTTGCAGAGTCTGCAGACCGCAACAAATTTTAAATTTCCGCAACCAAATTCTGAAGTGCATATGCAGATTCCGCACATAAATTTGAAAATTTTACTTATAAATTTTGATTAAATACTTATACGCGCAACTAAATTTTTATAAATTCTTATAATCCGCAACTTTTTTTTTATTTAGTTGCAGCCCGCAACTAATTTAAAAATTGAATTTTAGATACTAGTCGACGTAATTGACGTGATCGATGTAGGACATATATACGAACGCACATACGTACGAATGCACATACGTAAGTATTCCAATTTTTTTTATTTGAGTTATTTTTAATGCAAAAATTACCATATTTTCAGTACTTACTGGATGATATTTATTTAAGTAATACAGTTTTAACAATTCTTATTGCGGTTTAAACTATTCTGTCACTACGCGTAAATATAAATTCTTATACACTACTTCGTACAGCTTGTGTTGCTTCGCTTACGCTCAGCAACACAGACAGGGCTCGCTTCGCTCATCCTGTAGTCACTGCGCTTCAGCTGTCGCCTCTGCTTCGCTCCCTTTTCTAATTATTCGATACAACTACAACTAATATACTCTAACTTACCCTAACCCTAACCCTAGCCCCAACTTAACGGCTCAACAAAATTTCACGACGAGCAACACAAACAAATACACACCTAAAATACCCCCAAAGACTACAATAAAGAAAGAATAGCCTATCCCAATTTTGCTTATAAAACAAAAAAAAAAGTAAATACTCTAACTATGCCAACTCCAAAAACGACAAAATCCACATTGGCAACTCTCTAACTACGATGACATGATTCTATACATCTAACTACGGCAACAGCAGCTCCAAAATAACACGGCGCCAAAAAAAATGACAAATTCAACACCGGTGATTCTCTAATTATAGTGAACGACATAAACAAAAGAAATCTAACCGTTAGCTGTCCTAAAAAAAGGGGTGTTAGTTAAACAACGTTTCATGAAGAGAAAGAAAAAAGTAGCTAACAAAAACTCCAATAACAATACTACAAGCAAGATAACATGGCGTCAAAAACGATGAACCCACCAACTGGTTACTCCAACATGACAACAGCAACCCTAAAATTACACGGCCCAAAAATGACGAATTTCACACCGGCGATTCTCCAACAACAGCAAACCACGACTTCAACAAGAGCAATTCCGACTGTTTAAAAAAGTGGCGTTAGTTAAACAAGGTTTCGTAAAGCGAAAGAAACAAGGTAGTTAACAAAACTTACTTCAATACGGCGATAGCGACTCCAAAAACGGCGTACAAAGCGAAGAAATCTACGATAGCGATTCTTTAAATGGTTACGGTACGATTTCCTGAAAGCTATTTCCCCGACATGTCATTTACCCGACATCACGCAGGTGACAATTTGCTAAAATATATGCTACAACTAACAAAATACTAACTTTAACCCTATGTGATGTCGGGAAAATAGTTTTCGGTAAAGTGGGTTTCGGGAAAGTGAGAATCAACGCTTTAAACATGGCTGTACCTGAAATAAAACAGCGTTGGTTAATATCGTATAAGAAAGAAGATGAAATACAAAAAAAAAAAAATACTTATATAGATCTGATGTTGTGTAACTGGCGAGATCATATAAACAACGATGATCTTCACTCGGCATAGGTGATATCACCTAGGGTGAAAACTAGTTATATACTATTTATTATTATAAAATTTTAAATATTACCATTATGTTAATAATTAATAATTTAGATTTAATATTCGAAGGGTAAACCATGTGGTCAAAATTAAACAACTTGTACTTACTTGGGTGATATCACTGTTACAAAAAAAGAGCGAACTTGTCAAGAAGTTAAAATTTGTGAATTTGCAAATTTAGAACTTCAAGAAATGCAGCATGAATCTGTAAATCCTAATTCAGATTTGCAATTGAAAATAACTAAGAATTATCAGCTAATAATATAGAAAATAATACTTTTGTATAAGTTTTTTTAACAAATATATATTATGTTATATTATGATATTTATACTAATAAAATGTATATATTTAGTATATATTTAGCTGCATACAAAACCCAATGTCAATTTCAAAAAAATGGAGTATGATGTACAGGTTTACCAGTATTAAAACGGTTGCACCGTCATAATAATACATTATCATCAACATATTTTATTGGATGTTCCAACTGGCAATATCAAGAAAAATGCCATCGCTATATTAGCATTAATGAAAATATTGATTGTAATTTGCTTCAACAACTTTTAGACGAAACTTATGAGGTAATATATTATTATAAATAAAAAATAAATAAATTTAATTTTTTATTTAAATTTAATTTATTTATTAAATTTATAATTAGGGTGAATCTAATGAACCAGTAAATAATTGTTATACTGTTTTACATAATAGTTCAAAAAAAACACATTGCCATAAGTTAATTAATAATAAATTTATTTATTATACTGGTAAATTTAATATATTTACTATTTTTAATATATTTATAGCATATCCACATCGCACAAGCAATATTATTAAACAAGGATTAATAGTTCGCAAGACTTGCAATATTAAATATTATGCTAATACCATTAGATATAAAAAGTTGCCCATATATAATTTTTTTAATTAAAGGTATTCATTTACATCCTCCACCACCACCTAATCGAGTACCAGATACTATACGTAACTGTTTGCAAGAATTAATTTATCAAGCAAATGATAATACAAGTAATGTTACATCGACTCATATTATAACAGGTAATTAAATAAGGGTTTTATAATTTACCGCCATGGCGATGTACCGCCACCCCTTGATCAACCAATTAGAATGCAGAATCAGGTATAACATGAAATCGAAGCGATTACGAATTTTTTTCAAAAATTGGCTATAGCACGAAATTTGCCTATGAAATCATCTCTCAAGCACTAACAAAAAAAATTCCACTCGAAATTTTGGATTAGTATCTCTTTGCTAAATCGCCCTACCCTAACCCTATCCCTATCCCTATCCCTCACCCTCACCCTAACCCTAAACTAACAAATTAATTTATTGTTTTGATTTCACATTACACCAGATCTTATAGGGTGCGGTGTATCGCATATGCGAAAAAATCAAAAATTCATTAAATAATTAATTTTAATAATTTATTTTTATAATATATAAAGATTTAATATTTTATTATTTTAGAAAATTTGATTAAATCTTATTTTGGAACTGAATATCTTGCAAATATTCATGCTTCTCTAAATAAAATTGATCATCTTCGATATTATATAAATAAAATTCAGAAAGAAATACATCCTCGAGGTCAAGGACTTTTGGGTGTTATTTATAATTATTCTCGCAATATTAATAATATTTGTGACTATATAAAACGATTAGGTATTTAAATATTATTTTAATTTTATTAAATTTAATATAAATTATTTATTTATAAATTAATTTTATTAGAATTTTTTGAGGACCAACATATATTAATTATATGTACAACTTCTGAACAATTAAATGAATGGATGAAATGCGAATATTTTCAAATTAATTTATCTTTAAAGTGTAGCTGGAGAAATAAATGAATTTGAAATTAATTATTATAATAATTCTCATAATTTAAGTAAGCTAATAATTTATTATATTATTTATTAGGGAAAATAAATTTGTCGCACCCCTGGTTCGGCCAATCAAATCGCACGATTTTATAGGCAAAAAAAAATTTTTTTTAAAAATTAAAAATTTTATATAATAAAGTATAAAATTTATATAAAATAGCATGCCATATAACGTAAAATTTTATTCTGAACAACTTTTTCTAAGTCATAAAGATAGATTGTCTTAGTAAAAAAACGTTTTATAAGAAAAATCAAAAAATTCCAAAGTTAGCACATATAAAACTTTTTTTTTACTAAAATAATCTACCTTTTTAACTTAGAAAATGTTGTTTAGCATAAAATTTTATATATAATTCTTAAACCTAAAGATAGATTTATATTAGTAAAAAAAAAGTTTTATATGTGCTAACGTTCGAAATTTTTGATTTTTCTTATAAACCGTTTTTTTTACGAAGATAATCTATCTTTATGACTTATAAAAGGTTGTTCAGAATAAAATTTTACATTATATGTTTTGATATCGCTTATTTATTTTTACACTTTACTAGTAAAATTTTGAATTTTTAAAAAATAAAATTTTTTGCCTACAAAATCGTGCGATTTGGTTGGCCGAATCGGGGGGTACGACATGTTGCGGGTGCGACAAATTTCTATTCCCTATTTATTATATTATAAATTAAATATTTATTATATATTAATTAATATTATTTTAGTTCTTACCTTTGTTAGAGTTTTTACTAATCGTACAACAACAATTGTATATTAAAGAATTTTCGATTTTTATTCGATCTTATATTTCAATTAACAAATTTATCACCTTAGTTTAAGCATATTCATGAAACTAGAGATGTTAAGTGGTTCAGGTGAACCGGGTTCAAACCCGGTTCAAACTAGTTTTTTTAGCAGTTCGTTCAGAGAAAAATTAACTAGTAGTTTCCAAACTAGTTTTATAACCTTAGTTCATAACTTGGTTTATAAATCTAGTTTATAAACTTAATTTATATAACTAGTCTAGAAACCCAGTTTATGAACTAGTAGTTCAACCTACTATTATATGATTCATCAAGGTCTCACGGTCATATTGTAAGATACCTGTTCATTAACTAATTTTTTCTTGTTGTTAATAAAAATACTACAGAGCAACCAGTTATAAAGTGCTTATTTGAGATAACTTGTATCATGATTATTATATGCGAACTTTATTCTCGCTCAAATTTCATATTAAACACTCTCTTTATTAGAGATTATGAAGATACAAAATGGGAGTAGTGCTCCACTCCATCACTTTTCTCTCCTACTACTATATACTTTGCTCATAACAACTCTACGTATACTGTGCTCATAACAACTCAATGTGCACGTGATGTGTCACATGTCAAAGCATAATTGAGGATCGCCAATGCTAAGGTATGGCGCATCTTTTTTTTTTTCTAATAGCGGCACATTAGCTGGCACATTCAACTCATTACATTCAACTTCAATTTTTTATAACAGCGAGTTCGAGCCCACGCTATAGTGCGGCGCATTCAACTCGGTTCACATGATAACATCAACGAGTTTAAGCCCACGCTATGGTGCGATGCATTCAACTCGGTTCTCATGACAACATTAACGAGTTCGAGCCCACGCTATGGTGCGGCTCATTCAACTCGTTATATGACAACAGGCAGGGCGCTAGATACTAGGTGCAATAAATAAGAGAGAGCAGGAGGGATAGGAGTCAGATCATAATCGGGCACCGAAGAGAACAAGTGACAAGACAAGCAAAGAAAGAATGTATCTTTATAATCTCCACATATCTATAATCTATCACATGCATCTATAATCTCCATTGCATGCAATCATATACTATTACCTTTTTCATATAAGCCTCAATTTCATATAAGCCACAAATCAGGTTATCCTCGCGATAATAACCCTAGCGTGACTTCGTCAACGCATAGGGCTATTTTTTGTCTATCCAAATATCATGTTCCACAAATAGACAAACAATATTAAAATATCGTGTAACAAAAAAAATACCAAAATTACTAACCCCCCGACACAAACTAAATAAATTCTTTAATAATTAGAATATAATAAAAATTAAATAGAAATAAATAAACAGAACCCGAGATTCGAGTTTTGTAATAATAATAATAATAATAAAATAATAAATTAAATTAAAATTAAAATTAATAATAAAACTATTACAAAACTCGAATTTCGAGTTTTGTTTATTTATTTATATTTAATTTTTATTTATTCATACTACTATTTCTTTTTATTTTTGATGCGCATTTGTTCTTATTACGTAAACACAGTATCATACCCGGGCTTTAATACATATTTATCCTTTATTTTTGAATATTATTCTATACTGTAAATTTTAAGAAAGTGTAAAAAACTTATTTTAAGCATATTTTTTTATATTTAAAATTAAATAAACTTAGTCCATAAACTCAAGCTTTAACTTAAAGCTAACCCGAAGTTTATGCTTAAAGTTTATGAACTCAAGCTCAAACTCAAGTTTAACCGTTAAAGTTCGACTAAAGTTCATGAACTTCAGTTCAGTTCGTTTTTTCTTTGAACTTCTTGGGACTGAACCAGAACCGGACTGAACGAACCACTTAACATCCCTACATGGAACTAAGTGGAGTTGTATAATTGCTGACTTAGATTTAGCTTAAGCGCAAGGTCTTGGCTTAGTATTAAATAAAATTGATAAAACAAAAAGTTGGGAAGATCATTTAATTCATATATTTAAGTCATGCCATGTACATTATAAATGGTAAATATTAAATTTATTTATTTATTTTATTTATTTATTATTTATTTATATTATATTATATTTATTATAGCAATATTTTAAATAAAAAATATGATAATAATATAACAAATAATATGCTTGCATTTCTTATAGCTGATTCAGAAGATGCAATTAATAAATTATTTGATAATATCCAATTACTTGATGAAAATTTGAAAGGTTAAAGTATTTAAATTTTTTGTAAAAAATATTTGATCATATAGTATTAATAAATTTATATTTTTACTAGATTGGGTTAGAGCTTGGACCTGGATATCCGCATACCCTTTTCACTGTACCCGTTTTAGAAAAGTTATATCCAGGACCCCAAATAATCTATGTGAGGTTATATTTGAGCATCATAGTAAAAATTTTTTGGCTAGCTGTTTTGGTTTGGTATATATAAGCTATATTTCACACATTAGATAGAACTTTTACCCATCTTTAACTTTTTTTGAAATACAACGTTTTCTAAAAAAAACAACAAAATGTTTCTTAAAAAAAAAAAAAACAACAACGAGACAAATTATTTTTTTTTATTATTTTTTTNTTTAAAAAATTTTTTATGCCCATCTAATCCATAATATGTCCTAGATAGTGATGCCACCGAAATTGATTTTTGAAAAAGGCCTATTTTGTCTCCATTAGAGAAAATTAAAATTTTTTATAAGAAAAAGCAAATAAATTTATATAGATATGTTCTTTATAATTTCATCTATTCAAAAAAAGTATCAAATAATTTCGTCTTTCAAGTAAAATAGATCAAAAACAATTTCGTCTTCAAATTTTAATTTCGGGTTTTAGAACCCGAAATAGTTTCGTCCTCATGTATAGTCCTAGACCATAACTACATATACTACAAAATAAAAAAAATAAAAAAAAGTCCATTTTGACATATTTTTATTCCTCTTTTCCTTTTACTCCTCTCTCCATTTTCTCCCTCTCTCCCTTTTCCCCTTTTCTCCTTTTTACCTTCTCTTCCTTTTCTCCTCTCTCCTTTTTATCTGCTAGCTTATTATTATAGCCCAATTTTTCATTAGCACATTTCAAATATAACATTTATAAAATTACCCCTATTGGCATTCTTTCAAATATACCTATTTTGCCATTTAGCAGGTTTTAAATATAATCTTTTTCTCCAATACCTACTTTTCAAAATATAACCTTTTTTAAAAAACGGCCTTCTATTAGCTATTTTTCAACTATGACCTCATATAGATTATTTGGGTCCTTTATATCCAGATAACCGTCAATTTTAGTTTGCGGATATCTGGACGGATAACCGGATAACCTTCCGGATATCCAAAAATCATGCAGATACTTGGATAAACCGGAAAACCTGTAATATCATGAGTCAAGTACAATGATTGCTAATTGGATGCAGCATTCAAAAGTACCTTTAGCGAATCCAGAATGTAATTCATCATATATTTGAATTGCCAACGCTTCATTAGGTGTTACTTTAATGGGCAGTTAAAAAAAACTTTTAAAATAAAATGAATATAAATTAATTAATGTAAAGTATTTAATCAGTAAAAACGAGGAGCTTGTCACGAAGTAACAAGTGACTATTATTACAAGATCAAATGACTTTATATGATCACATGCTTAACTTGTCAGTTTAACTTTTATGTATAGTTTTTATATGTTTTGTATGGTTGCGTTGATCATTGAAATATGAATTACCATGATCATTAGAGAACCCGTAAGAGAAGCAAAAAATTTCTGAGCATATAATCGGTAATGCAAGATGAGATTGTTTTATTGCTAATACAAGGTATTTAAGACCTTTGATTAGATTTATCTTTCTTTTGCATTGCTCTATCGCTTGTCCTGTAATGAAACTGGCTCTATAATCCCACCCTTGACCCAGTAACTCATAAACTAAGAGCAATACAAGAATCTTATGTTGGCATTAGGCACTATAGCTACGATAGTAAGGTCATGATAATGATTAGCTTCACAGCTACAGTAGCAGTGCAAGGACCTCATATTTGGTGATTAGGTACCACAGCTATGATACCAGTGTAGGGATCTATGCTTGGTAATCAGACTCTATGGCTATGTCGTGATTAGGCTTTGTAGCTGCAATAGCAACGCAAGAATCTCATGTTGGTGATTGGGTTCCACAGCTACGATAGCAGTGCAAGAACCCAATGTTGTGATTAGATTAGGCTTCATAGCTATGATAGCAGTGCAAGAACCTCATATTGTGATTAGGCTTCGCAGCTGTAATAGCAGTGTAAGGGCCTATGGGTAAGTAACAGCATACATGTCATTACATAACACTATTTAACTGATTCTTGGTACAGCTATGTGATTTTTCTTTGGCTATATATAGATCAGTTTTACTAGGTCACAGCATGTTTTCTTGTAGCCATAAATATGTAATTTATTATAAGGCAAATAGTTAGTTTTGAATGGAAATATTCCTTTGAAGTCTAGATATCCAAATAGGTATGTTATAGAGCCTGTAATTGGTAGCGAACAGAATCCCCATATGTTCTTCCTTTTGTGTAAATAAAATCATCTCATCAAGCAATAATAAAACTTTAAAAAAATTGAACAAAATGTTTTTTACATAGAATTTATTTTAACATTAAAGATTACTGTAAATAATATTGTACTACCTGGAAATAACTATTACACAGATATCAATTGATTATGATAGATACCTGTGGATACCTGCGGATATCCATTAGGTTATCTGTTTCAAACTGACGGATAACGGTTACTATCTGTAAGACATTAGTAACACCCGGATATACGGTTAACCGTATGGATATCCAGATAAGGGGTCCACAGGTCCAACCTTTAGATTGGGTCTTATTTTATAAGCAAAAATGGGTCATTGCATCATTTAATAAAAATATTTCACAAATAGATGATAATATTTGGAGAATAGCACATAATAATACTAATGTTGCAGAAGCAGCGCATGCTTTAAGTAATCAACGTAGAAAAGGCCTTCAATTAATGAATGCAATTTTACAGTAAGTATACATATATTATATGTTTAATAATTATTATTTATATATTATTTATTTATTATCAATTTTGTAGAGAATATAAATTAGATAAAGAAAGATTTACAGCAATTAATATTCATTAGCAATATAATATACCTCAACAAGGACGTAGTAAAGGCCCTATATCATGTAATCTTTTATCCAATAAGCGTAAAGGTAAATTATCTAATAATAATTAATGCAAATAATTTATTTTATTCTATTACTAAATTTTTCTTTATAATTAGCCAAGGCTCAAACTAAAGATTAAATACAACAAAACCAAAGACTAATAAAAAAAATATATATTTCTACAACAAAAAAACAAAAAACTCAAAAAATGGTTAATGAATCTGAAGATACTAATGAAAGCAATAATGAAAAAAGTTCAAAATCTGACAAGCTAGAATACTTAGAACGAAAATTGGCATTAAAAGAACGTGAACTTGATTTGCGAGAGAGAGAGGCAAGAGTTCATTCAATTGAACTATCAAATCTTGAAAAAGAGCATAAATTAAAATCTGCTAATTAATTAATGATATCGACATAGTTAGTCAAGTTATTAAATGTATCAATATATAAAATATAGATACAAATATAAAAATACCAAATATAATAGATAAATGCTCAATTGCTATTAGTTTAAATATTGCATATAAAATATTTATTCTTCAATATATATTAAATTTTTTAGCACACAAGTTTGTATAAATATATATATCCAAGTATAGTATACTATTTATATACATAATTGCTATTTTTAGTAACATACATCACTACTTTGATCAACAATACATCACAACTATTTGTAACACCGTTTTATACCAGTACACATGAACCTCAAAAAGAAATTTTAGAAGAAAACAGAAGGGATCGAGATTCACATATAATTGGATATACCTGGCACATTATTCTTGCTTTTTCTAAATTAGCTAATAAAATTCAGTTTAGGGGAGTAACAAAAATCAGGTGATTTTTTAGGAGGGGAGGGAGGTAAAAAAAGTTGAAATTATATATAAGAACCTGACTATTTATATATTGAGAAAGAGGGGGGGTAGGCCTCTGATAAAAAATAATCAGGTGATTAATGACACTGCCCTTAACAATATAATCAGTGAATATAATAACGCTTTGAATTCTTTTATTGCTGAAATAGCACCAAGATTCAGAAAATTAATGAACAAAATGTTGAAAAAAATTAAATTCTAGACAATTCATGGGAAAATGAATATAGCGACCTAATACAATCTATTAGTTGCATCATTTTCAGATAAAATAATAAATAAAAAAGATTTGAGCAATGCTATACAGCGATTTAAAAAACAAGCAAAACCAGATAAAAATGATTCATATAATATGCTTACTACATTATATCTAAAAAAAGATAATTATCCAAAATGGATTATAAAGCCACAGTTTGAATTAAATAAAGAAAGACTAAATTCATTGTTTTGGATGTCCCCGATCAAGTTAATACTTATAAAAAATATTGGAATATTGTAATCGTTGATATAATATCTAAAACTAATTAATTCGATATGATATTAATGTTAGTTGTAGTTGTTAAGAATAACTTTCAGGATTTAATAGTAGCTGCTACACTTTTAGAAAATAAAACAGAAGCAATATTATATAGATTCTCCAAGAATTAAAAAACTCTTGCGATGCTGCTTCAATAGTTTTATATTCTAATACTAATACGGCATTAATCGTGTCCATATGAAACAATTATCCAGAGACATAACATCTTCACTGCATTTTTCACATTGATCTAAATTTAAGAAAGAAACTTAAAGAAAAGTTGAGAAATCAGTTTGAATCATTTTGGTTTAAATTTTTAATGATGCACAATTCCTTTGCTATCATAAATTTAAAACCCAATAGAATATACTTATTAACGAATACCCAGATTGTAAAAGCTATCTTATAAGAACTTTATATTCTTGTAAAAGTAGTTGGACTAGTTACGTGATCAATAAAAACTTTATAACTGAAATTCAAAGCACATAGCAAGCAGAAGTATGCAATAAAATAATTAAAAATAAGCTGACCAGATCTTCACATTTAGCCAAGGTTGTTGAAGAAATTCAAAAGGCCTTTTAATAACTAGTCAAAAAAAGCAATTATAAGTAAATATAAAAACGAAATTCCAATATGAGGAATTTTGATTATAATTAATAAATACTTTCTCAGATTAGATAAATCACAAATTCTGCAAAACAGCATGATCCAATGGTACAATCTTTATGCTATAATGTATCTATAGATAATGATTAGCAATCCCTTTTAAAGATAAGGTTTATTAAGTTAGTTAAGAAAATTAACTAAACACTAATGTATTATTAATAAATTTCTCTTTGGTATAGATGACAGATGATTTTTATCAACAAGATATAGCCAGAGAAGATGATTATAATCAACCACAATTACTATTTTTGTCTTTGTTAGAAACAATACCTCATGATTCCAGTGTTGAACTATGACATATATACCAGTCATAGATCATGCAAGTATATATGATCTATAACTTTTAGTTATATAAATAACTAGTATTTTCACAAATTAATGTGCAGGGGTTTACTTGCGCATTACTATACCATCACCAAAATTTGCACAGGGATTACTATCGATTTTTATCATTATTGGATAGTAATCAATTTAAATCCCCCATGATGAGGACTAATGATTAAGATAATAATTGATAATAATCGGTAATAATCGATAGATATTAGATTAAAAATCATGAATAATAATACTATTATACTGTATACTTATTTTTAAACATTTTACAGATTTTCGCATATTTTCGCATGTTTTCACAAGGTTTCACAATTTAATATAAAATTTTATATTTTTTTATTTATTTTTATTTATTATTATTATATATTATGGGTTTTATAATTTATTGCACCTGCAATACATTGCACCCCTTCTATTAATTAAAAAGGTTCCTTATGAAACCACCTTTGGAGTTCTAATAAAAAATACTCTGCGTAAAATTTTGGCATAAACTATACCCCTGCTCCATCCCAGGTCTTAACCCTAACCCTAATATTAATTAAATTTTATTTTTTGCTTTGATAAAAATTTCTTTAATTGTTTGTTACACAAAATCGATAATCCATATAGTTATAATAGNTTAAATTTTATTTTTTGCTTTGATAAAAATTTCTTTAATTGTTTGTTACACAAAATCGATAATCCATATAGTTATAATAGGGGTGCAATATATTGTACCGTGCAATAAATTATAAATCCCATATATTATATTTTAATTAAATATATATTTTTAATCAATATTATATATTTTATTATATATTATTATACATTTTTTACGAAAAAATAAAAAAATAACAAAAAAAAATAAAAACAAAAAAAAATAATGAAAAACAAAAATGAAAAATAGTAATATTTTGAACCTTTTGCGCTTTGTTGCATAATGCTAGCTCTATACACTTATTTTTTTCACCCTGCAGTTAGCTATTATTTTTTTTCTTCTTTGTTTTAACTATAATATTTGCTTATATTTGCTTATATTTGCTACTTCCTAAAATAAAAAAAATGTCAAAAAAAAATAAACCCAAAAAAAACGAAAATAAAAAAAATAGTAATATTTTAAACTACTTTTATACTTTGTCGCATAATACTAGCTCTATATAGTCGCCTCTCTCTAATCCGAACCTCTCTAAACCGAACACTATTAAACTCTCTCTAAACCGAACAGAATCTCCTAGAACATTTGTAAATTTTATTATAAAGTTTGGATAAACTATATATAACTTTTTGAAAACTGAACTTTTCCAAATTTTTGTATAGTAAAAAAAAGCAGTCCCGGCAGTTCGAATTAGAAAGAGTTGACTGTACACTTATTTTTCGTACTCTGTAGTTAGCTTTTATTTTTCTTTTTCGTTGTTTAACTATTATATTCGTTTGTATTCACTAATATTCGCAACTTCCTAATAAGTATAAAAAAACAAACAAAAAACAAACCTGAAAAAATAACAAAAAAAACAAAAACAAAAAAAAATAAACTATTA
The DNA here is from genome assembly GCA_003550325.1 of Gigaspora rosea. Taxonomy (NCBI): domain Eukaryota; kingdom Fungi; phylum Glomeromycota; class Glomeromycetes; order Diversisporales; family Gigasporaceae; genus Gigaspora; species Gigaspora rosea. Next base: position 119,048 of record QKWP01000631.1, read on the forward strand.
TATTTGCTTATATTTCCTTATATTCGACTATATTTGCTCATATTTGTAATCTCCATTTTCCTAAAGTAAGAGTTGTGATCTTGCAATTCAGAAATTGGTGAAGGTTTTTACAAAGTGCCGGAATAAAATAAATTAATAAAAATAAAAAAAATAAAAAACAAAAAACATGAAATGAAAAATAAATAGAACAAAACCTTGCAAAAAACTTGCAAAAACTTGCAAAAACTTGCGTTCTTGAACTTTCGAAATTGCTAAAAAAAGTAGTTGTGTGTTCTTGCAAAGTGTCGAAAGTCTGAGTTGGTTTGCAATAAGTGCTAAAAAGTTATTGGATTTCTTGCAAAGTGCTAGTAGTAAAGTGTAAAAATAAAATAAAAAATAAAAAAAATATAAATAAAAAAAAAACAAAATGA
>QKWP01000631.1:119897-168556 GCA_003550325.1 Gigaspora rosea
TTTTTTTTTTTTTTTACCTGGTAATTTGGGTTAAAATTTTTGTAACAGGTATATAATCGTTAATCGTTAAAGATCTGTTAATCGTTATATATCATTTTAAATAATTACGATTATAATCAATTTATAGATATATAACGATTATAATATATAAAATAATATATATTAATTATAGATATATATCGATTTTTAACCAGTTAATCGATATATATCGTTATTTTTAATTGATATAAAACGATTAACTGTTATATATCGATTAATATCTATATATAAAATTTCATAATAACTCCTGATCTGCTATATAACTATTGCGACATTTTTGATCATCTGCATAATTTTCAAATCTGTATCTATTACGACATTCCAATTGTATACACGATATCATTATTTTTAATTAATGCAGTAAATGCCAGTAAATATTATATAAAAATAGATTTTTACAAAAAAGTAAAGTTATTTGTCACATAAGTGACAACAGCTTATATATTACTGAACCAATCAGATTTTAGGATCTTGTATAATAATAACTCAATCAGAAAATTCAAAACAAACGTTTGTTTTATAAAAAAACCAACAAAAATCGCTTATTACTCAAAATCTGCATAGGAAACCACCTTCTGTGCTTTAACAAAAAGTTTTCCTTTAGTGATTTTACTATATACTCCAAACTCTAACCCTAAACCCAGATGCTCACTCTAACTCTAAACTAACAAAAACTAAACTTTTTCGGTGCAGAGATGATCTACAGGTAACATTATTATATGCATCATATATAATTTAATTATTTACAGAAAGGTACCCGGGTCAGGTATTGGCAGATCTAGATCAGTATTTAGCCCTAGCCCTAGGATAAGTTGTATGTACGTACTGTACATATGTAAAATCCATGCATGTATTGCTTTATTAGATAGTATATTATCATATAAATGATATTAAATATTTGTTATTTCTATAAGTTAAAAGACTGTTAAAAAATCAAAAGCAATTTGTATACATTTTTTTAAAGATTGCTTAAACATATATATAGATCATATAACTATTAATTATGTCATAATAAAATTATAATTATATCGATCATATAACAAATAATCATATGTCATATGATTTTAATCATATGATTTATAATTTAACAACTATATGATTATAATCATTTAAAAAAATTTATATAATATATAAATGGGCCAACACTGCATGATTCTGTTAAAAAGTATGGAAAGTAATTAGATATAGCATACAAACCTCAGAACTGCAGTATATAATTCTCTTTAATGATAGCTTACGTTTATGCACTTGCCTTTTGCTAATTAATAAAAGAATAGTATGCCACCATGCATTTTCATATTTTATTAATTCCTCAATACTAGTATAATACTAGTACAATAATAGCAAATATAATACTCATCAAAAGAATTTAAATATACTGACTTACCAATTTACTGGGTGAAAATTAATGCTACTTTCACTCCAACCTTTAACGTTTCAACATTTGTTAAAATTTAAACAATCACAAACTGTTAAACAGCTACAAGGACCTAAACAAAAGTATGGTTTCAAAAAAGGCTATACCAAAAAAGCTCTTGATTTTGCAATTCGAGCTGAAAGAGTTGAAGAATTTGTTAGTCACTTGAAAAATTTCATTAAGGTGGTAAAACATAATTTGGTTAGTTTACAAGACGGTACTAGTATTATAAGTATCAAAGATTCTTTACACATACCACACAAAGGACAACGACCAAATAGATATAAATCTAGTGGTGAAGCTTCAAAAAAAGCTCATCGTATCGTTCAAAGAGCTGATTAGAGCAATAAAGAGAAAATATGAACAGTAACCAAAGCTTTTAATGATAATGCTAGTACAGAAAAAAGTTTAGAAAATGTCATAAATACAAACAAGTTGGTCATTATGCACCAACATGCCCAAACATCACCAAATAAAAGAAATGTGTAGCATCAAAGCATGTTACTGCTAGTAACAAACAATATTTAATTTTAAAATTTAAAATAAGTTAATATGTAAATTTAAAAAAACTTGAACTTAAAGTTTATAGTAAATTTATTGTTTTTATTATAAGTTTTATTATATATTAGTATGTACTCATATATAAAAACAGATATAACATCTTTTCTAGAACTTCAAATAATCTATATGAGCTTATATTTGGACATTATAGTAAATTTTTTTTGGTTAGCACTTTTATATTGGTATATATACTGTATATATAAACTATATTTTAAGTATTACATAAGACTTTTAAAGTTCTTTAACTTTTTTTGAAATACAATATTCTCTAAAAAAAACAAAGAGTAAATACTACATTTCCTAAATAGCTCATTTTAAATACAAAGTGAATGACATTCTCAAACACAAATAAATCAGAAATCAATTTTTTAATTATGCCATTTTTTCGCCTAAAATTTAAATTTCAACTCCATTCATGTTCATAACAATAAACAAGCCATCCTCTTTTACAACCAAAATTCTGAATCAAAATTCATTGAAGCTACGCGGGGATTAATACTAACCAACTGCATATACGGTAAATTATTGCGTGTGCATTTTTACTTATGATTTCACTGATAATATATTTTGAATGCCTCTTAGGCAAATTTATCAAGTCAGCTTAGCTAATAAGGAATCCTATAAATTCTTGTCCAGAATTTGGGAGATACTCCCTTTTTTTGAAAAGTTACGGCACATAAAACACTGATATATGGCATAACTATATCGATATGTTACAACAATATAGCAAATATGAGTATTGCAACATGCTATATGAAAAGTTGCAATTAATTATAACTTAGTTGTGTTAAGCTTGTTCCTATGCTTTAAATTTTCTGCCGCATCGAATTCTCGAGTTTTCATATTTTTGAGGTTTTCCCACATATAGATCATCACGTTTTCGGATATGATTATGCATAAACTCGGTTTTAAATTATCGTTATCATTATAGAAATTAAAGGGATTATAGAGATGACACGGAAAAAGCTAATAACAGCATTGATCTATAAGAATTTTAGAATCCTGTGATTAGATTTTAGTGATTTTGGGCTTGTTAGAATCACCTTATTGAGGGGATTATTTGGTAATAAAATTATTTAAAATAGACCAGTATATTAAAAGACCCATATGATTAATTAGTAATGCATGACGTTAAATGTTTGATGGCTGTGGCTGACCGAGAACACATTCAATAAGTGTAATTTTGATATGATTATCTGGGTGACTCTTATATTTATATAATTTCTATGAACACCTTGATTGTAATTTCCCAAACCAACATAACTGATAACTATTAAATACTGTATGATAGCTATTTATGGTGACAGATTTATTCCACAGAGAAGTCCAGCAAATTGAAAAAATATCGCAATTATCGGTGAAAACCAGTAATATGCACCCAAAAGCTGACAATTTATTATATTTAAGCTAATTTCTGTTATTTTAACATATTATAAAATTTATCATATACGTTTACTGGGAAAAGTATTCTGAAAAAACGCGATAAGTATAATTAATGTTCATGGCTGTTGAGAATGGAAAAACGGGACAGACAGTTTCCTTCTTCATTCCATGAAACTGTGTTGGTGCTATTGCGGACATTAAATTTCTTGTAATGACAATAGTTTTATATTTTAAAATCAGCTCTGGTCGTAACTAGTGATAAAGGTTGCATATTCAGTCTGAAGCGGATGTCGCAACCAGTCAAGCTAGATTAAGTCAAAAAAGTTACTTCAATATATAGTAATAATAATATATTATATAGATAAGTATTTAAAATATTTAACTAATTTCTTTTTTTTTTTTTTTTTAAGGTATTATATAATATTTGTCATGACCCCTTACAACTAATAGCATTTTTTTTTTAGATTTTTATTTTAGTGTAAACTAAGAAAAAATACAATTAAAACGTAAAGTTTTTTTAACAAGCAAAACTTGTCTGCTAGATGTTTAAGAGATAATTAATAAGCCAATTGTTTCGTTTTTTTTTTTTTAGATATTAAAAAGAAAAAAAACACAATGTTTATATAATAATTTAATGTTCAAATATGGCGAGACCTTAAAACGCTGCTTAATAAATTTTACTATCACTAACCTAGCAAAAAATTTCTTGATAATCATAATGATATGATAAAAAAATATAATAATTTCATTTTATGTATATTAACATTAACTTTGACAAGGTTTTACATTCAAAAAAAAGTCGTTGTATCCTTTAAAAAAAAATGTCATCTTTTAATATTTCACGATTCACTTCTACGAGTTCACGTCCAAAATATACATTTAAAAAAGTTACTAGTAGTAAAATAAATTTTATAGATGAGAATGAGGAAAATAGAACGAAAACGGTAGGAGATAACGTGGAAAGAGGTGAATAAACATGATAAGATAGGAGCCACTTCAAAATAAAAAATATTGTAAGAAAGATATGTGATATAAATTTTTTCTGTTTTCATGTACTTTTCAAGTAGATTCGTTTAATGACATAGTTGATATGATCCAAAACTCTGAACAGAAACATGAAGGTTCGACTTTTATTTTAGGGCAAATTATTTCTCAAAATGAATTAGCACTAGCGCAATCAAATACCAAATATGATATTTTCGATGAGTTTTTAGAGCTTGGTATAAGAAATAGATCCGTCAATAAGTCAAAGAATGATGGAAAAATCAAGAAAAGACGTGGTGTTGGCGCAGATAACAATAATACGATTGTCGCAAGTGATAAAAATAGTAAGAAACAGGAAGTCGAGAATGACGATGTTGTACGAAAAGAAACCACCAGACGTGCTTTAAAGGACAAATCAAATAAAAAAGATGATGCTACAAATCAAATAAAAGAAAATCAGATAAAAGAAGTCGTTATTAGATCTGCTTTTGTATCTGAGAAAAATCGTGATAAAGACGTGTTGCAAAAGAATAAGGATTTAGAAAAAGACGAAAAGAGAGTCGATTTCAAGATTTACGATGATACTAATGAACTTATCGTCAATTCTGCAACAGATCCTGGTGAGGTAAAGAATTATAAATCCAAGTTCATATGAATTTATGTACAGTCATCCCTCTATATAATCATCATCATATAATCGCTTTATAAATTATTATTATTATTTTTTCAACACACCTATTAAAAGAAGTATGACTGTAATTACTCTTCGTAAATTATAAAAGTTTTTTTTTTTTTTTATCAAGTTGCAAGAACAAGATTATTTAAACGACACACATATTTCAGAAGACTGGCGTGATATGAATCCAATAATGACATCAACTCCCGTTAAAGTCACAATCGATTCGCAATATCACACAAATAATGTATCTTCAACATCACTTGAAGAAATTGGCAACATCTTACCGTCAGATGACGATGCAGAAGATAAAGAATCTTTGAAAAATCCACAAACAGTCGATTCCAGAAAAAAAGTTGAGAAACAATCAATAGGGTCACTTGAATCAAAGGGTGACCAAAATAGACAAGAAAACTTGGATTATGATTTGTCACCTGATCCGCTTACGCTTCTAATGCGACTGGAAGACCAGAGATTGCCACCACCACCAAAAAGAGGATACCAGATTATAAAAAAGATCCTGGATAGACCATTAACACCAACTTCAGAGGTTGATGAATTGTCTGCTGCATATTATATGTAATGTATAATAGATACGAATTATCTTATTTATTGTTGTAATGCTTGTATACATATAAGAAGCAATCATTATACGTATTTAATTGTTCAGCAATGTACTGTAACATATATTTAGATAAAAGCTGTAATCAAATGAAAAATTAAACATGTTAAAATGCTATATAAAAGTACATATCTTACTGCGCCATTATCAATTTCTTTCTATAACTAAGGGTACAGGAATGAAAATAAAAAAAATGACCCCGCATAATATGGGCCTCCATGGCGCAACCGGCTAGCGCGTTCGGCTGTTAACCGAAAGGATCCTGGTTCGAATCCAGGTGGGGGCGTGATCCTCCTCTGTTTTTTTTTTGTTTTTTTTTTTTTTTTATAATCAAATTCTCTTTAACGAGTTGGTGCCATTACCCGGAGAATAAGAAATGTATATTTGATATACTCAACTTACTCCATGAGATTTATGGAATGGAATAGGTTGTTGATTGTTTGAACACTACTTATTGTTAAAATTTTATCGTTAAAAAAAAAATAAATTAGTTCAGATCGTATTATATAAAACCATATACGGTAAGATCTTAACTAGAACGCTTTTCAAATTGCATTTTTATGCATCACACGCAAAAACGGGAATCTGAGAATCGAGAATTTTGAATAGACTAGAAAATGCAACCATTAGCGTTAATAATCAATTTTTGTTCTTTAATACTATTTATGCGTTTTCGAACTTTGAACGAAAATATCCCAACAATGGCCTGGTTAATTTAAAACTATTTTCGAATCCTATTAATCTGTAAAGATCGAAAATAGTTTTGAATATTGAAAAATAAACAGTATTAGTAAGATGTCTTCGTACAAAATGAGTAAAGTTAAAAAAAAAAAACCATTGTTGATCAACCACCTAAAGATCTAACATAATAATATATATTGTATTAAAAAAACTATTATTTTTGATGGCAATTTGTAAAAAAATAAGGAATGTTTAGATTTTTGCATAATGGGTGTCTGTCGATTACAATAATTTAAAAAGCGTTATCCCAACTTTCAGGAGATACTGTGCACATTGTTATATAGTATCGTTTTCACATTGTCGTATTGCGACCAAATAAAAAATTTTTTATGATGCAAGACATCTATACTCAACAGTTACACGAGGTGTTTCAATTTTTCAAATGGCTATAACTTCTTATCTAAGGGGTCTTAAAAAAATCTGACCGGTAACTTTATAAAGCTATATCAGCTCTACATATATGCCAAATATTTGAAACACCTCGTGTAACTGTTGAGTATAGATGTCTTGCACCATACGAAAAAATTTCAGCAAAAAAAAAAAAACTATACAAAAGATAAGTTATTCTTTTATATCTTTACTGGAAATACTGTATATAGTATTATATAGTGCTATATAGTAAGGGACATGTCAGATTAGTGATCCTCAACTTAATGTGCAAGATATTTCTACAAGTGATACAAATCACGTGTTAATAGTAATTATTTATTTGTTGTTTTATGTTCGCTAATAGCACGTGAAATTAGACCCACGTTAGGATTAGGGTTATAGTCGAGATAAGGTACAGTATGTTGTAAAGTAAAATTTAGCAAGGAATTTTTTGCTAGAGTGTAAAATGCGATTTCTTAGGCAAAATTTTAAGTTACTAGTGATCAGGACCACGAAAAAATTTGGATATCAAATTGCTGATTTTTATTTTGATATTAGCAAATATTTGAAAAATATAGAGGTTTTTTTTATAAATTAAATCATAGTTTGACCTAAATGTAATTGTAATTATGTGATGTAAATGTTAAAAGGTAACTATATATAAAAACAAATATAATTTTAGGGATTTATAATTTATTGCATAGTGAAATGTATTGCACCTAGGGATGGTAATTTGGTCCTAGGACTGTAAGTCCTACCACACGGACCTAAGGACCAGGTCCTCATATAAAAAGTCCAAGAACTTATGTCCAACTTCTTGAACTTAGCTCTGATACCTTCTAACTAATTAAAATTCTTTGTTTTATTGTAAATACTAATTGGTTGAAAAGCATCTTTATTATGTAGTATAGTATTATAACTTGTATTAGTTTTATTAACATAGCATAAAATTGCAAAATTACTATATGTTGCAATATTAGTAGTATTCTTATTCTAATTATGATCTTTTATAGATTTGATTAGTTAAATTAAAATTTAGCATTTACTAATACTATATATATTGCCATGTTTATTTGCAATAAAATATTATTGAAATGGCAAATTTTGTGCAACAAATAGAATAGCATATTAAGTAAAGTATGTCTAAGCTAATTCATAGTATATATAGATATAGTATATCTGTCAATAGTTTAAATTGAATTAAACATATTTATTATTTTATTAATAATATATTTAAGTTCTAATATATTTTATATTAGGACCTATTGCGGATCTATGAATCTAGGTTCTAAAATTAGAATCTAGTCTTTAAAGACCAGGTCCCAAAACCAGGTTCTAGAGTTCTATCCTAGACTTAAGGACTTTGCCATCTTTAATTGCACTTTTTATTAAAATTTATATAGATTAGGGTTAGATTAAAGTTAGATAGCATTAATAAGGATTAGGTTAGTATTATATTAGTTATATAGTGCAGAATAGCTAAAACTATTCAATTTTTATATATAAAATATAAAAATTGTTATAACTTAATAACAAATAAGTTTAACGATATCTGGTCTTACAGATTTGTTATTATTTGTCTAAGCTACAATTCTGTTAAAACAGATTTTTTCGAAAAAAGATCCGGGTGTCTGGACTGACCGCATAGGTAATGCAGACATCTAGCGAAATGGTTAAAAATCTAGGTGGGAAACTGAAGATCAGAGGGTTTAAATAGGCAATTCCCATAGTTGGGTTGCAGGTATAGCATCTAGTGTGAAACCTTCGGGCGGACCATTTAAATTAGACACCAAAAGTGAACGTGTGGCTAGTTGTACTCTTATCCATGTAGAATCCAGATGCATAAACTGAATAAAGTATATGCTCCAAAACAGACTTTGAAATCGAAAAAAAAAACAGATTTTTTATTTATTATAATTTTAAAAAGGTATAAGAGTTTAAAGTTTATATGTATTTGAAAATTCGCATTTTCTATATAAAAAAATAATTTAACCAATTTAAATTTTTTATATAAAATTAGCCAATCAAAATCGATTAATAATTGTAAATTTGGTACTTCATATAAAAAATTGGATAGTTTTTGCTATTCTATACTATATAAATTTATGTAATATTATACAAATTATAAAATTTATAGTATTATATAAATTGTAGTTAAAGTTAGATTAGAGCTATACTATATTAGTTATATTCTTTTTTTAGTTTCAAGGTGCCTGTTCTGGGTCTAGATTTTATTCAGTTTTATATATCAAAATTATACATGGATGAGAGTACAACTAGCCATATATACACTTTTAGTATTTAATTTAAGTAGTCTACTCTAAAGTTCTATACTAGCTGCTATACTTGCAACCCAACTATGAGAATTGCTTATTTAAACTCTTTGATCTTTTACTTCTTGACTAATTTTTTACTGTGTTGCCAGGATTTTTCTTACTGAGCCTTTTTTACTATATCTCTTAGGACTACTTTATTCTTGCAAAAAACTTGATAAAGTAATACCTATTTATTTATACTTTGGTAACTTATACAATAGCATTAACCAATACTTGTAGTCAGAGGTATTCTTGAACTGCTACTATTATTTACTTCTGCCTTTGTAAAGTTTGCTCTGGATCCTAGCACCTATCTCTACTATTCTTCTAGTCCTTATACTAATATATCACAAACTTCCAATTCAGTTAGCCTGATAGAATTGATTCATTTAGTATTACCATATATGTCCGAAAATAAGCTACTACCTAAAATAAGCTACTCCTCTGATTTTTTTTAAAAATCTTAAAAAATTCGTTAGCAGTTGCTACATATAAAACTTTTTTTCTACTAAGTAAACTTCAAAAAGTTAATTAAGTAAAGTTGTTTAGCGCATAAAAATACACCTACAATAAAAATTTAGTGTCATTTGGATAAGTTTTTATTAGTACGTTTTTCAATTTTTTCAAAAAATGCTATATTTCGAAAATAAGCTACTTTACGATTTTTGTGTAATTTTTTGGCCAAAAAAGGTAGCTTAATTTCGAACACATACGGTAGATGCTACAATAGTTTTTTTTCTTTTGGTTTTTACTTTTATAGTATAGATTTTTTTTTTAGTACAATTCTAATTAGGGTTCCTCAAATTCAAATCAAATATTGGATCAATTTGAATTTGATCAAATCAAATTGACTCTGATTTGAATTTGATTTGATTCAAATATTTGAATTTGAATTTGATTTGAATTTGAATTTTTAATAGTAATTTTCAAATCAAATCAAATATTTGTCAAATCAAATCAAATTTGACCATATTTGAATTTGATCAAATCAAATATAGTCAAATTTGAATTTGAATTTGATTAAATATTTGATTCAAATATTTGAAGATCAAATCAAATTGCGGTATCCTAATTCTAATAGCCAAGTTAGTAAACTCTTTTCTTCAAAAATCATATCATCGGAAGAATTTTTTAAGTTCAGATTTGTGCAGATTTCTAAAAAAACAATAATTAAAAATTTGTGAAGATCTGTGACCCTACAATTATACTTAAAGAAATTTTTTTTATAAATTCTGCGAAAATACATGAATCTGCACAGACCAGAGGTGTAATAGCCAAAAGTAAATAAAAATAAATTACTATATACTCATCTAAATATTAAATGCTACCTAAATTTTCATACATTAAAAGAATATATTCGAATATTTATACTATATTTTAACAATGTAATTTATAAATATTTTATTACTAATATATAATATAATAATAATATATGTAAAAAAAAATAACTAAATAAATTAGGGAGCTGACAGAAATCAGGTGATTTTTTGGTGGGTGGGTGGGTTAGCCAATGTATCAGGTGTAATTCTGGCCGGAATTATCAAATTCCGGCCAAAATTATAAAACATTTTTTAATTAAAATTATAAATTTATATATAAATTTAATATTAAATAACTTTTGATCTACTGGACCAATTTAGATGATTTAACTACCAAAATGATCCTCTCAAAGAGAGGATTCTAACAAACCTAAAATTATTAAATTCAAATAACTAGATCGTAATATCGATATAGATTTGTATTACTATAAATATTATATAATATTTTAATATACTATATAATAATGGGTGCTTTTAGGCATCTCCCGCGAGATATATATTTCCCTGCAGGAGATATATATCCCACGCTAGTTGGCCAATCAAAAAATGGAAATATCACGTGATTGTCACTAGCCCGAATCATGTGCAACCAATCGATCGTGTATAACTAAAACAACAATCTCGGAAAAAAACTCCAATTATATTCACTTTGGATCCAATCAAAAAATAAATAACTAGATTTTTTTTTATTAAGATTTTTATTAAATTAATAATATATTTAACTCGGTCAATTACATTATAAATTCGTATACCTGGTACAATTACACGATCTAGTACTTAAACGAAATTTTGCAATAAAGTATAATCGGCTGCATAAGTGGCCGATTATACTTTACTGCAAAATTTCACTTACATCCAACTATAACTCCACGCTTTATGAAACTCATTAATAACGCTATCCGTAGTAAAACCTTAATATCAACAACACCCAAAGTGATAAAGATTTGAAAACGACAGCACTGAAAAAGACGAAAGCTTGAAACCAAATTCTTAAATTTCAACAAGTAACGGCACGAAACGGTGAAAGTTCCCATTATTAATTGCATGTATTAGCAAACTCAAGAAGAAAAAAAGAAGTAATTAGATGTGAATGAGGGAGAAAAAAAGAGGGAAAAAAAAACCTAAAACTTACCCATCGTTCCCAATACTAACTCCATGCTTTGGCGACAAACCCAAAGTGACAAAGATCTAAAAACAATATCACCGAAGCAACAAAAGCATGAACCAACGGCACAAAATGGTGAAAGACTAAATCTTCACAAAAAACGGCACCGAAACGACACAAGTCCAGAATCTCCATAAACGATGGCACCAATAAGCGACGACAACCACAATAGCGGCACCACTAAACAAACCTACAAAAGAAAGACAAGTCAACAGTGGTTCAAGCTAAGGAAAAAAACGAAAAAGGCCACATATCTCACAAGATCCAAAAAAAATCCTTATTTTGCAAGATCCTGGTTCTAATTTCGACTACCCAGTGTTCTAGCGAAGCGAATCTACAAATAAAAAAAAGTTAATATTAGTTCAAGAAAACAAAAGAAACAAACAAAAAAAAGTAAACCCCACTTATTCTACAAGAAACAAAAAAACAACTCCCGTTTATATTAAAGGACCCGGTCCTAATCTCCACCGTCCGGTTTCCAGCGTTCTAGCGAGACAAGCCTACAAAGAAATTTAGTATTAGTTTGAAAAAAAAATAAAAAACAAACAAACAAAGGAAAAAAATACTTATCTCGCGAAAAGAAAAAAAAAACATGCAAATCTAGATCTAGTGCTAGATCTAAATCAGATTAAAGATCAGGGATTAATCGACCCCGAATCAGGCACCGGTACCACCGGGTGGGAGATATATCTCCCGGAGAGATACATCTCTCGCGAGAGATGCCTATAATTTCCCTATAATATTATATAAATCTAGATTGATTTTACGATCTAGTAATTGGATTTTAATAGTTTTGGACTTGTTAGAATTCTCTCTTTGAGAGGACAATTTTGGTAGTTAAATCATCTAAAATGGGTTGGTAGATCAAAAGTTACATAATATCAAAGTTTTTTATTAATTAATATATAAATTTTTTTGCAATTTGATTGGCTAATAAGGTGTCAGGTGTGGGTGGGTAGCCCCTTAAGAGATGGAAATCACCTAATTTACGACAGCTCCCTTAGGGGAGTAACAAAAATCAGGTGATTTTTTAGGGGGGGAGGGGGGTAAAANATTTTTAGGTGCTGAACAAGTTTACTTAGTGCATTTTGTTAGAATTAATTAATAAAAATTTGCGAATTATAAGATTTTTAGAATTTTATTAATAAAATTCTATAAAATCTTATGATTCATAAAATTTTACTAATTTATTCTAAGGGGAGTAACAAAAATCAGGTGATTTTTTAGGGGGGGGAGTAAAAAAAAGTGAAATTATATATAAGGAACCTGACTATTTATATATTAAAGAAGAGGGAGGGGGGTATGCCTCTGATAAAAAATAATCAGGTGATTAATGACACGGCCCTTATAGCACTTTAAAGTTAGTTAAAATTGAAACACATAGTAATTATATATAAAACAATAGTAATCTTTAAAATGCATCAACTTTTTATAAAGAAGGTTTTTCAAAAAAATATTTGGTAAATTTATAGAACTAATATTGCTCTACAAAGTTACTGGTCAGTTTTTTAAAATGCCTCTTGTACAAAAAATTATAGTGATTTAATAATTGAAACATGTTAAGTATAAGTTTCTTGCACCATATCTATCGTGCTATGTTCTGTACTATGTTCGTTTTATTCTAAAGAAAAAAATGTTAGTACTGTAATAAAAAAAAAAAGAATACTATCATATACTAGCCTTATGTTCATTCTTTTCAACTCCAATTTCATGACAATAAAAATATTCAACATGTGACAACACCTACAAATAAACCAAATAGCAATGTACCTATGCAACAATGTAGAACTACCCAAACTAAGAAAACTATATTCACAAGATAACCAAAATGGCGACAACACCTAAGTCGACAAGTTTATACCAAGGCTCCAATAACACAACAACTACGAAACTGGCAATAACAATATTTTCTAATACAAAATATGATACCAACGATAGCTCCAATGACACATTCTCAGCGTCCAATTCCAGCACTCCAGCGAAGCACAGGTCTAAAATAAAAAAAAAATTGAATAATAATAAATAAATAAATAAACAAATAAAATGAAACTAAAACTTATCTTTAGTATATCTCCGGGCTCAAACGACGTTGACGACTTTAAATATGATATAACAAAAAAATTAAGAAAAAATATTTATATAGTATGATTCCAATCTGAAAATAATTGGCCAATCATATTAATCTAATACATACTACTATATAAAAAAATAAAAAATATAATTTTAATAAAAAAACTTAAAAAATAATAAAAAAATTAAAAAAATTAAATAAAAAATAATTAATTTTGAAAAAAAACAAAAAAATGTATAAAAAAAAAAATTGAAATTATTTTAATTATAATAAAAAAAAAAGTTTATGTAATTTAGCGCATATGCGTTGTAACGCACCCATCTGATAAACCAATCAGATCGTAGGATCAGGTGTAACGTGAAATTGAGAAAAAATAGCGATCTTTTAAAAAATCGCCTGTGGCTCAAAATTTTGCTTATGAAACCACTCTTCGTGCTCTAACAAAAAAAATTCCTTGCAAAATTTTACTATAAAACCCCTTTCTCGCCTACACACTATTCTAACCTCACCCTAACCCTAACTAACAAAAAAAGGGGTTATTTTGGTTGTTTTGATTTCATGTTACACCAAATCATATGAGGTGCGCTACAGCGCACATGCGCAAAAATATTAAATTCAAAAAAAAAATTCAAAATTATATTATTAAAAAAAAAATAAAAATAAAATAACAAACATTAAAAAAACAATAAAAAAAAACTTAAACAATATAAAAATTAAAAGAAAAATAAATAATAAAAAAAAAATTTAAAAAAAACCAATAAATTTAAAAAAAATTTTAAAAAAACAGAAATTAAAAACAAAATTTAAAAAAAATGATAAAATAAATAAAAAATAATTTAAAAAAAATAAAAAAAATTGATATAAAAAATTATAAAAAAGTGAATAAAAAAATAAATAAAATTAATAAAAAAAAATATTAAATGAAAAAAATAATAAATAATAATAATAAAAATAATAATAAATAATTTAAAATAAATAAATTAAATAAAAAAAATTTTAAATAAAAAAAGTGATTTAAAAAAAATTTAAATAAATAAAAAAAATAGATTGAATAATAAAAAAAATCGAAATAAATTAAAACAATAAAAAAAAATAAAAATAGTAAAAATAAAAAAATGATTTTTTTAAAAAAAAATATACATAATAAAAAAAAATAAAAAAAAAGAATAAAAAAAATGATAAAAAAAATTAACCTATTTGATAAATTTGAAAATTACTACAGATTATTATGTTTTTATTTTCCCGATATTATAAAGAAATTTGAACTATTATTATATTTAAAAAAATATACTTGTATATATTATAAAGTTTTCTGGGTTGGTCAAAAATTTTGTGTAGTTACACAAAATTGCTAATGCTGATTGGTCAATTTATGTAAATTTATAAGTTAGTTTTATTACTAAATTTTAATGGGAAATTATAGGTATCTCTCACGGGATATATATAAGTTACAACCAAATTCATTTAAGGTAGGGCTAGGGTTGTGTAATAGTGTTAGTAATATATATAATAAAATTGGTCAAGGAAAATTTTTTGTTAGGCTCGAAAGGTAGTTTCTTATGTAAATGTTCAAGAAATAAACGATTTTTGAAAAGGCGAACGTTTGTTTTGAAAATTTTCTGATCGTGTTATGTTATACCAAGGGCGATTAACTATTCGCTAATTTGGCATCGATCATCACGTGGAATGATTTTTATTGACCAATTTCACAGGAGATACATCTCCCGCAGGAGATGCCTAACAACACCCAATTTTAATACCCAATTTTTAAAATTTCATATCTTACTGAGTTTTTAACTATTAAATAATTTTACTATCATTAGAATCAGAAAAACCTAGTTTACTTATTATAATTTTTTATAAAATTAAATATAAAAAAAATTACTATTAAGTTTATATATAATTTTAAAAATAGTACCCTTTACCCTTAATATTTCTTAATCCTTTTTACAAGTTTATTTAAAAATACAAAGGCAGTTTCTGACTAACATATTTAAAATAATACATTTAAACAAAAAATTTTGACAAATATTTTTACAAAAAAAATAATTATAACTTTACAAGCTCTTGACCAAATAATCTAAAATTGAAATTTTAATCTTTTTTGATTCTCTTTATAAGTTTACTTAGAAATACAAAAACAGTTTCTTTTGATTAAAATATTCAAAATAATATAACAAATATATTTATAAAAAAATTTTTTTAGCAAATATTTTTACTAAGAAAATTAACTATAATTCTATAAATTTTCTACTAAATAACTTAAAAATTAAGATTCTAACCCTTTTTAATCATTTCTACAAGTACATTTAAAAGCATTAAAGTAATTTTTTGGGCTAAAGTATTAAATTTAAACAGGATCCTGAAGAACTCTGATACAACTTAGATCTGAGTTTGTATAATATCAGCTAAATAGGTGCATAAAATAGGCCAAAATTTGAAAATTTACTATATAAAAATGCAACGTTTGATGAATTTTTATACAAAATTTTTTTTTAGTAATCTTTGAGTTATATTAGAGTTCTTCGGGGTCCTATTTAAACATTGTATTGATTAGTATACCAGGATACTGTATATTTTTGAATTTAAATATAAAAAAATAACAAAATTTTGGTTCTCATTTATTTTGTTAAAATAAGTTAATCATAATTAATTACTAACTAATAATAACAATACAAGCTCTCTATTTTTCAAAAGTACAGTTAGTAATTGTAACTAACTATTATAAAAAGGCAAAAAACTTTAGCCAAAAAGTATGAATATAAGTTAATTCATGATATGCCTAAGAACCAGTGAAATAATATAGTAAATCATGGGGAAATTTACTATTGTTTTTTGCCTTTTTCAGAATTTAGAGTTTCCCAAAGGACAAACCGATTTTCTACTAAGTAAACATCTCTTTTAAATTAAATAAAAATTGTAGAGGAGAAAATTCCGGTCATAATGGTAGTTAAATTATTAAAATCGGCCCAGTGGATCATGAAATATAAGCATTTTTGTCTTTGCGACTATATAGTGTAAACAAAAAAGTAAACATATAATCACAAAGACAAAAATGCTCATATTTTATGATCCACTAAGCCGATTTTAATGATTTAACTGCTATTATGACTGGAATATTCTCCTTTACAACTTTTATTTAATGCAAAAGAGATGTTTATTTAGTAGAAAATCAGTTTGTCCTTTGGAAAACTCCAGATTCCAAAAAATGCAAAAAATATATAGTAAACATATTCCCACTATTTACTATGTTTTTTCACTAGTTTTTAGGCGGATCACGAATTATTCATTACTTAAAAATTCTCTATAGAATGTTTTAGAATTAATATTCAAATTTTACTGTATTAAAGGACTACTACTGGCCTACTCTTTTTTTTTCTTTTTTAATACATATTTAATCAGGTTCTTTATATATAATTTAAATTTTTTTTACTTCTTTTCTTAAAAGTTATTTGATTTTTGGTACTCTTCTAGCAATAATATTTAAATAATTAATTAAATTTAAATTTAAAGTTAGAGTAAAAATTAAAATTAAAAACAAAATTATAAAATTATAGTAAAATCACAAGAAAAAGTATTTTTGCTTAGTAATACAACAGAAATTACTTTAGGCCATGCAAAACAAATAAAATTGTTTTTTGTAAGGGGCATGTCATTTATTACATAATTTTTACCATTGATATATGGTCAAAGGTAGTGATCACATCTATATATTATTTAATCAATCAGAATTAGATAAAATGATTATACTATACATAGGTAAAGGTGGCTACTAAATAAAAAATATTATCCCTTAGATTGTAACACAGGCAAATTTGCCTGCGTATTTTAAAATTTTTAATAAAATTTTAAATATTGATTTTAGTCATATCTTTTTTAAGTAAAAAATATTCTTTGAGTTTTGTTTTAGTAACTTTGTTATAAATTTTTTTTAAAATCATTAGAAAACTTTAATATAATAAATGTTTAAAGTTCTTGTATTGGCATTTTTACTATTAAAATTTTTCTTTAGATTTTTTCAAATTTTATATGTTCCCGTCTATAAAAAAAATCTTTACTTCTAATACAAGTCTTAATTTTTACAAGTAAATCATTAAAGTTGCAATAATGAAAGTTGTCATCCTTTATATAAACTACAATATTGTCTTAAGAACTATAGTTCTAAAACTAAAACTAAATAAGATCACAGAAAAATTGTAATAAAATTTTTTAAAAAAATTTTTTCTTAAAATTATCTATTTTCAGCTTATATGTAACTATAATTTATTTTCTTATAATATAAAAACTAATTTTGCAAAAAAGTAATCCTTATTTTCAAATATAATTGTACAAAGTTTTATTTAATTATTTTAGCATTTTAAAAAAGTAAATCAGAGCTAAAAAAGTGCAAAAACGCAGGCAAATTTGCCTGTGTTCTACTACAATCTAAGGGATATAATAAATGGCACGCCTCTAACTTGATCAGATTATTTTTTTAGAAAAATTAAAAATTTTTATATAAAATTTTTTTTGAAAAAAATTTATAAAAATTTTAATTTAACAAAATTTTTAAATATAATATTTTTTGCTAGTAGCCAAGTGCTATTTACTTGTTTTATATAAAAAACAAACAACTAATTTAATTTGTATAGCCTTAGTAAAATTTTAAATTATAATAAATATGGTTATATATATAAAAAAAATGTTGCTAACTTTCATTCTAGGTAACATCACCTAGTTTAGAAATCAGATCAGAAATCAGGCCAAAAACCAGCTCAGAAATCTGTATAAACAACAAGTTGGAAAAATCAAACTACTATTATGTGATGCATCATTATATAGCATAATTATTATACAAAATTTTATATTTTTACTAACTATTAGTCTAGATGATTTCATTAAAAATTATTCTGGTTACATAATATATATATAGTCAATTTAATATAAAATTTAATATATGTATATATAACAAAATTAATATATTAACAAAGACTATCTATAAATTAAAGTAAAATATATAAAACCCTTTTTAAAATTCAACATAATGAAAATTGACTCTAACCCTAATCTTTAGGGCTTATGATTTTTTAGGCCCTGAACTCTAACTTGATCTCTAAACTCTGGCAAGAGCTACAATGAAACCACAAATACCAATGACAAAAAGAGCTATAATAAAATCACTAATACCAAACCATGGCAAAATCACAAGCACTAATGACGAAAAGAGCTATAACAAAACTACAAGTACCAAAATATGTCAAAATCACAAGCACCAATGTATTTGAACTTTATTAGCTGATATATAGAGAATAAATAAAGTAGGCAAGAGTTAGTAAGAAGAACTAATGAAATGAAAATGAACTAATGCAAAAGATGTGCTAAAAACACAGACTAACAATACCAACAATAAATATCAACATGTATAGTATTGAAATTATTCTAGAAAAAGCTTAAAAAGAAAAAAATGCATAAGCAGGTTGTAAGAGAATTAACAAAATGAATAAACAAAAACACTGAACTAATGATGCTAATAGTAAAAAATATAATGAAATGCATAAAGTATCTACTTACGATACTAGTGATGTACACAGTATGTATACTAACAACAAAAAGCTTTAAAACTATTACCTAAAAGCATAGAATAGAGAAAAAGCAAATGTTACCGTAATACTAGCCAAAAAGCTAAAAACTAAAAACAATTATGGTAAAAAAAAAGAAAAAAATACTTCAACTATGGTGATAGCAACTCCAAACACAGCATCCAAAACAAAAAAATCTATATTAGCAATACTTCAAGCATGCTAATGCAAGAAACCATTTCTAAAAAAATGCTGACTGTACCTTAAAAAAAACAGATTGGTTAAATAATATCATATAAGAAAGAAAGAAAAAAAAATTATAGTAGATTTGTTAGGGTGGTGACAGATATTACGTAATATTTTAGGGGGGTCTCTGAAATCTTACGTTAAATATAGAAGTTCATAATAGCCAATTAAATTTCTCTTATTTAGGGGGGAGAGGGTAGGGGGTAAGTAAAATTATATTACGTAATTTATGTCACCACCCTTATGTAACTAGTGTGATCATATAAACAATAACGATCTTTACCTAGTATAGGTAATATTACCTAGAGTGAAAATTAGTTAAAATCTAAAAAAATTAATAAAAAAAATCAAATTTTTTCTAAATAAGAGTTTTTTTAACTTTAGATTTAAATATTTTGTTAGTTACTGTAACTTATTAAATTTAATAAATTTTTTTAATTAATTCTAAAAAATTCTAAAATTAAAGATAAAATATACTATTTTAAAATTGGGATTATTAAATTATTGTATCCTGTATTATGATGCACCTCTGATTATAGATATAAATACAATCAGTGATCATTTGATAATCCCTGCTTTTTTTTTTGTACTGTGCATTGCTTTTTTTTGTTTTGTGTACCAGATAATTTGTTCAGATAGTTTGTTCATTTTGTTGCTTGGTGTCATTGCTTTGGTGTCATTGCTTTGTTGTCGGCGTCTTGGTGTCGTTGTCTTGGTGTGTCATTGTCTTGGTGCTATCGCTGTGGATCCATCATTTAGGTGCTGTTGTGTTTTTGTTATTTGCTTTTCTGCTTGCTTACCTACTCACTTTGCTTTGTTTTGCTTGTCTTGCCATTTGCTTTATGCTAATTGCTTGTTACTCATTTGTTTTGCTGCTTTATGCTGATTGCACCATAGTTTTAGTGTCATTGCCTTGTGAATTGTACTTTGTTTGTTGCTAGCATGATTTTATTGACTTATCATGCGTATATAGTATCATTGTTAAACATTAGTTGAAGTTAGATTAGATTTAGGGTTAAGTTGAGTTGTTTTGGTTAGCAGTTAGGTTAGGTTAATTATTTTGGTTAGAGGTTAGGGTTAGGTTAGTGTAGTTATTTTAGTTAGTAGTTAGGGTTAGAGTAGTTTTTTAAAGTTAGAGTTTTTTGGGTATTCTAGATTTGTTGGTTAAATTAGTTTGGATTGGAGTAGTTTTAGGGCTTCTTGGATTTTTGGTGCATATTATTTCATTTTTTCATTGGTTTGTTTTTTGGTTTATGGCTATTACTAACACTTTTTTTTCTGATTTATTAAGAGCTTTATGAACTTTTTGTTTCTTCGTTCCGGTTAGTGAATGTATTTTTGAAGTATAATGGGCATATTATTTTATTTTTTTGTTGTTTTTATTTTCTAGCATGTAAAACATTTACTAACGCTTTTTTTTTTTCTTTATAATGGCTTTTTTAAGGTGCATAATTTCTTTATTTCCTTAATGGACATATTGTGAAGTATAATTTTTGCTTTGTCATGTAGATTTTTTCTTTGAGTTACTTCATCTTTCACTTCTCCGGGTGGTTTTCGCTTGTTTTTTGAATAAATACATCATTGGTGCGAACTTGCTGTTGTGGCTCTATAGTGTTGTAGGTTTATGGCTTAGTCACTTTGTTGCTCATTACCAGTGATGAATTCGTTATTAGATTCCCTTCAGTAGTGGATTTTGACATATTTCGTGGATTCGTTAGTTAGGGTTAGGGTGAGTTTCAGAATATAACAGTTGGCTTTAGGGTTTTTTAGTAAAAGTTAAGAGTTGTTTGGATTATTGTTTATGTAATGAGTGTTATATTAGAGTATATTGTTTTTTAATTGTTTAAAAGCAACAATGTTCAAATTATTCATTACGTGTGATAATCTATATAATAAAAAACTTTTAAATGATTACATAAGTACGTATATCAATATAGTTTAATAAATTAAAATTGAAAAATAATATGATATTGTTGCATACATCAATCATGCTGATCACATGATACAAGAGGTGCACTATAATGCAGGTGCACTATTTTTTAAAACTCTTTAAAATTATATAAACTTGATAGTAAATTTTTTTTATATTTAATTTTATGAAAACCAAAAAAAGTTAATAAAACAAATTTTTTTTGATTCTAATAATAGTTAAGTAGTAAATTATTTTTAAAGGGAATAAAAAATAATAAACCTAGCTATAAACCTTATAATAAACAAAATCAAAAATTCATATGTTTTTTTATAGTATAGAAATCTGGCTTGCTTACATATAAAGGTATTTTTTTTATTAAATTACTCTTTTATATTGTCTAATTAAAAGTTGCAGAACTAATTTTTGTAATTTTAATAGTAGTAAAATCACTAAAATTGGCTTAATAGATCATAAGATATAAGTATTTTTCAATTAGTTACTATATAAAAATTAAAGCACATGAAATTCCACTTACTATATAAAGTAACTAGTCATATGCCCACTGATTTTTACTATAAAATTTATACCCTTTAACTGTGAATCACCCTTTAAATTATTAAAATTGGATAAAAACTTAGTAAGATATAAATTTTTAAAAATTAAATATTAAAATTTAGTAATAAAGTTAACTTGTAAATTTATATAAACTGATCAATCTGAATTAGTGATTTTGTTTAATCCAAAATTTTTGTGCCAAACCAAAAAATTTAGTAATATATACAAGTATATTTTTTTAAAATATAATAATATTTCGAAATTTTACTATAATAAATAATTTGTTTTATTTATATTTTATAAATTTTAATAAAATTAGTTGTAATTTAAAAAGTTTTATTAGTAAAATATATTAATTATATATATATTTTTTTTTCAGTTTCAAAGTGCCTGTTTTGAGACATATAGTTTTTTTGGTTTAATCATTATAGACCTACTTGGACGAGAGTACAACTAGCCACATGTATAGTAATATAAATCAAAAATCGATTAATCGATTAGTTGATCGAGTTGGCAACTAATTGATTGACTATTACAAACCTGATTTTAATTGATTAACCAACTAATAGATTAATCAATTAGTCGATTTTCAACTAATGATTAATTGATTAACTAATTAATCAATTATTCAATTAGTTGGTTAAGAGTGCTGACATTTATTAGGTAATATTTTAGGGGATGGGGGTCAAAAAAAATCTTATCTTAGTTAAATTTGATTGGCTAAAATTCTATTTATAGATCATACCTGGTGCAGTAAAGTACATTGGACGTTTTGTAAACATTTTGGACATTTTTTCAAATTAAAATTACTTAAAATTTTATTAAGATTATCTATTTTAATTTTTTTAAAAATAAATCCAGCATCTAAAAAAATATATAATTATATATTTATTAAATTAATTCATTAATTATTTAAGCCTTGGACATAGGCTTGGACAGTTTTGGACAATCTTGAACATTGGACAAAAAACGTAGTATTGGACACGTCCAATGACAATACTGCCTAGGGGTGGGGTAAGCCCCTATAGTAAATGGATATTAGGTAATGTTGGGGAGGGCCCCTGAATAGACTATAAAAAACGTTCGTCATGATAATTGACGTGATATCTACTATGTTTACTAGTATTAAAATGTCAAAATTGTACGGTTACACTTATGTTTTTTAGGAAATTGTAGTATTAAGTGTACAACCAAAGGTGATATAAAAAAAATAATGTGATATAAATGTATTTAGAGGTCCTTGTTGCGGATGATGCTGAAATCAGATGATCCTGAAATTTCAATTTATTTTGATATAAATTTTAAGATTTTTTGAGATGTTTTTTTCGTCTTTGTCTTATAAGGCTAGGGTAAGGTTTGGGTGTAGATTTGATATTTAAAGAGTATATATGGATTTTAGCAGGGCTTATAGT
Source organism: Gigaspora rosea (assembly GCA_003550325.1). Taxonomy (NCBI): domain Eukaryota; kingdom Fungi; phylum Glomeromycota; class Glomeromycetes; order Diversisporales; family Gigasporaceae; genus Gigaspora; species Gigaspora rosea. Next base: position 143,243 of record QKWP01000631.1, read on the forward strand.
TTCAAATCGAGTCCCCAAATTTCAGCATCATCTAATTTCAGCATCATCCCCGACAGATAATAAATGTCAGTGCCCTAATCGATTAGTTGTCTATATTCCAATATATGCTACTATAAATATATATAGAGAACATACTTACAGTACAGTACATATCAGATATTTAGCTAATCGATTAGTCAATTAATCAACTAATCTACCAATCAATTAACTGATTAATCAATTAATCAATTAATTGATTAATCAATTAGTTGATTAGTTAAACATAATCAACTATTAATCGATGTTTTAAAAATGTTCAACTAATCGATTATGATTTTTTGTTTGATTTTAACACTACACACATACATATTTGGTATCTAATTTAAGTGGTCCGCTCGCAGGTTCTACACTAGCTGCTATATCTGCAACCCAACTATGAGAATTGTCTATTTAAACCCTCTGATCTTTCGAGTATTTGCATTACTTATGTGGTCAGTTCAGACCAGTATTGGAAATCTGGTTTGAAATTTATGTTCTTATAAGAACATGTTTATTTAATTTAATGTTTTCAAAAATTTTTTTATGTTTTCAATTAGAAAAAAAATTTTTCTCTCTTTCTCTTTCTCTTTCTCTCTTTCTCTTTCTTTTTCTTTCTTTCTTTCTTTCTTTCTCTTTTTTCTCTCTTTTTCTCTTTTTCTCATTCTTTCTCACTCTATCCCACTCTTTTTTTACTCTTATTTTTTTTTCTTATTCTCATTCTCATATTTATACTTTTATACTTTTAGTTATTTTTTAATTTTTATTTTTGAATTTTTGATTTTTTTGCATATGCGATACACCGCACCCTATAAGATTTAGTATAATGTAAAATCAAAACAAAAATTAATTAGTTAGTTTAAGGTTAGGGTAAGGGATAGAGTTAGAGTAGGGCAATTTAGCAAAGAGATGCTAACCCAAAATTTCGAGAGGAATTTTTTTTGTTAGTGCATGAGAGATGATTTGATAGGCAAAATTTCGTGCTATAGCCAATTTTTGAAAAAAAATGTAATCGCTTCGATTTCACGTTACACCTGATCCTGCATTCTAATTGGTTGATCAAGGGTGGCAGTACATCGCTATGGCGGTAAATTATAAACCCCTTTATTTTTAATTAATATATTTAAAAATTATTAATAAAAAATATAATTTATTTAACAAACTATATAAATAAAGTTAAGTTATTCATAATAATAAGATTATAACTTCATATGTATATTTTTTTAAAATTAATATTTTAGGTTTTTTGTATATTTTAGAGATGTTATTGGCTTGGCTTAGTTTATATATTTAAGCTATTAACATCTCTCAAATGTTTAAATAAATAAGTAAATATAATATACTATTCCTTTTTAATAAATTTATAGATTTAGAAAATTTCTCACTATAAAATTTTAAGATATAGTACTAAAGTTTAAAATTATAATAACTAAAGATTTGTTAAGTAATTTTCTTATAAAAATTATCATCATAGTGAGTTTAGCTCTCTAAAATTTAAGATATTATATGTATATCAAAGTTTATATAATAAGGGCTATATTGCACCAAACTAGAAATAGATAAACCAATAAACTATATTATCTAAAATTTTTTATAATTCAAGAACAACTAAATTGGTCTCTATTTCAACTAACTAACAATTAAATATTTATGAGCTTAATTATTTTTAAACTGCTATATTAATAAAAATAATTTTTTATTATTTTATATAGTTATATAGAGAACATATTTTTTAAACTTAATGTTTTCAAAAAAAATTTAATAGAAAACATCTTAAATTTTGTAAATTTTCTCAGATCAAAAGTGATGTTCTCATGAGAACATGAGAACATAAGATTTCCAATACTGGTCCAGACACCTGGGTCTCTTTTTCTATTATCTCTTAGGACTCTTTCTCACACTCGAAGGTATAATCCAGCTTATCCTCAACAAGAAACTTGGTAGAGCGGTACCTGTTCCACCAGGTATTCACCTACACTTTGGTAACTTATGTATTCACCAAAGCGAACAACTTGTAATCAAAGGGATACCCTGCAACCACTACCATTACCTACTTTTGCTCTTATAAGGTTTGCTCTGATCCTAGTATTCACTATCCCCTTCCTACTGGTTCTTCCTTGGTATATCAGGACCCCGAAATATATATAGATAGGTCAGGTATAAGTTTGCTTATTTTTGAGGTTTTTTATGCAGATCTTTTCTATTTATAGTAATTTTTTGCTTATTTTTGTAGTTTTTCTGCAGATCTTTTCTTTTTTAGTAACTCTATAATTAACCTGACCTATCTATGTATATTTCGGGGTCCTGTATATCCCAGACTTCCAATTCAGTTGGCCCAAAAGAGTCGATCTACCTGGCATTAGGTACCATTATAGTTTTTCTCGCTCTGGTACCTATTTCTATAGCATAAATCCTTTTCCTTCGGTACATCTCCGGTAGCCAAGTTGGTAAATCTTGTCTCTGAGATCAACATCCGGTTCTCTGGCTCTAGTCCAATATATTAATTTTATATAAAAATTTTAAAATACTATAAAACTATATCAAAATAATTATAATTTTAAAATTGAATAATTTTTAATCAACTGGCCCAATTTGGATAATTAAATGTTCACCTTAATAAGTTGAATCTAACAAGTCTAAAATTATAAAAATCCAATTACAGAATTCTAAAATTGCTAAAGTGTTTATTAATTTTAAAATTATAAAAAACTTTAGCAATTTTAAAACTCTGTAATTGGATTTTTATAATTTTAAGCTTGTTAGATTTGTCTTATTAAGGTAAACATTTTGATAGTTGAATTATTTAAATCAGACCAGTAAATCAAAAGTTATTTAATATTAAAAATTATATATATGGGCTCTCAAAAGTAGAAACCAGACAATTTGGCAGATCACAAGTTTTGAGAAAATCAGCAAAAACTATTTTGTTATACAATCTAAAAATAGTATATTCATGATTAACAAACCTGTTTAAACGGAATTATTAGATCTGTAAACCTGTAAATTGGTTTTAAAATTTTAGTAAATCTATTTTTAGATTATAGTATCAAAAGCTTTTAACTATTGTATCACAAAAATTTATTAAGTGATTAGACTTTCATTATTAAATAAAAAAGTTTGGGTTTAAATTTTAGGAAAAAACTATTTGTATACTATGTATGTACATGGGTACTAATTAATTGATTTGCAAAATCTGCGTAAAATATAAATTATAGACCAAAATTAAACCCAATTTAAGATTAGAGTTAGGGTCAGCTTTGGGATTTGAAGGGATTATAGTTTATATAAAATTTTGCAAGGAATTTTTTTTGTTAGAGCCTGAAGAGTGATTTCATAAGCAAAATTTTAAGTTTTATATGTACCTGTGTTAAGTTGTCATATGTAACTGTGTTAAGTTATCATATGTACCTGTGTTTATATACTAGTGTACAAATAGTAATTGCCTAAATTTTATATCTAATTAATCAAATGTGTTAATTTTCAAAAAATTGTCAAATTGTCTGGTTTCTACTTTTGAGGACCCATATTTATAGATGGGGATGAAATTACTCTTTATAATAAGGTTTTTTTGTTAAAATTACTTGATAGTGAAATTGATGAAATTAGTTTTTTAATATTAAAAATTAATTTAAGGGAATTGCTATTTCCACCATGGCAAATTGCTATTTCCACTATAGTTATACAAGTTTTACTATTTTTAGAATTCAAAATAATATATGCACTTATATTATACAAAGGCCTGGTGCATTGTTTTTGCAAAAATAATTTTTGGTTACACACTGCTAATATTATGTAATGGTACACAAGTCTAATTTTGGTAACCTAACCCTGGGTCAGCCGGCATTAAGCTTAATGCTAGTGGGCACTATTATAATAATGCCCCAGTGGGGTTAGACATAATTTCAGCCTATCCTAATACTAAATACATCCAATCACAGTACATATATGGGTTACACAACATATGCATCTAGTATATGTACTGTAATTGGATGTTGCTTCGAACTAGTGTTCCTCAAACCCGAACCGAAGACCCGAACCCAACCCGGACCCGGCCTTGCGGGCCGGGTCGAACCTGATTTTTTGAACCTGACCGGGTTCGGGTTATAAGAGAGACCCGGCCTGATAGAACCGGTTTATAAAGAAAATTATTTTTTTTCTTATGACGACTAACCGTTTAACGGTAGAATTTCATAAGGCAAAATTTTTTTTACTACATAAATTGCACAAGGAAAAAGTTTTTATAGCATGCACAATTGCATATTTGATTACTTTACTTTTTTTTTTTTTTTTACACGAATTGGCATACTATGTTACTGACTTTTATAAAAGCCAAAGTGGTTTTTTTTTCCCTATTACATTGTCTTCCGTTTTTCATAAATAAAGACAACATTATGTCGAGCTCAAGTGCGATGCCATATGATGGCATTTATGAAGTAACTTGTGATGAACTATATGGTGAACCTTATGCTGAATTTTATGACAACCTTACAACGAACCTCCCAATGAACCTCACGACGAACTTTATAATGACAATGCTACTCAGGAGCCAACAAATACGACCAGTTCAGATGAATTTGGGGATAATGAATCATTAACTTCTTCAATTGAAACTAACGCAACTAATAAATAATTTATTTAAAACTTAATACTGTATTAACTTTATACTATATAGTAATACTAATGTATTTATTTTATAGGTCGTTTGTATGGAACCATTTTAAGAAAAAAAAAATTAAAGATAAAAAAGGATTAATTGTATTGACAGCAGTATGTGATCATTGTGGTAATGGTTTAAAAATCCGTAAAGATGGATCAACTTCAAGCTTCCGAAAACATCTCATTCGTCTACATAAAAACAAGGTTCCAGAATTAAAAGGATCAAATGAACCAAATACAGAGCCACCACAAAATGTATCTGTTTTAGATATGATTAAAAGCAAAGCTGTAAGTTAAAAAAAAAAAAAGTACATACAGTATACCTGAAACGTATTATATATAAATTGTTAGGCTACAGGTCAAGATCGTGAGCCCTTCGATTCTAAGAAATTTATCGACCTTATTAAACGATGGATTATTAAACATAACCGATCATTTCACATAATTGAAGATGATGACCTTAGAGAAATATTCGCATATTTGGAACCTCAAGCAATAGGTATTTATTTATTTATTTTTAATTTTATTTTTTTTTAATTTTTAACTTATTTTTTTTTTTTAGCACCATCATCAGATACAATAAAAAGGCATATATCTAGGAATTTCGAAGAAGAACGTGAACGACTTCGAAAAAAACTGCAAGAAGTTCCTGGGCGCATATCAATCACGACAGACATTTGAACAACCGATAATAATGACAAATCATTCATATCAGTTACCATACATTACCTAGATGCATTATGGTCGATAAAACATCTTTTACTCGATTTTATTCACATGGATGGGCAACATACGGGTTCTGAAATAGCTAGCACCATGGAAAACTGCCTTCGATCAATGGGAATTATTTCTAAAATCATAGCGATTATGCTTGATAATGCAACTTCTAATGATAGATTTTTACAAGACTTTTCTAACTCTATTTCATCCGCCGGTATTCAATTCAATGATAAGCAACAATCCGTACGATGCTTCGCTCATATCCTAAATCTTGCAGTACAAAGTATTTTTAACGACATAGGAAATGAATTAGAAATGGTTGTTACTTTATTTATTTGTTTTTTTTTTGACAAATAAATGCATTTGATAAAATTAATTTTTTTTTAGTTACGCGCTTTAATTAAAGGCATTAGAGAATCGAAGATACGTCGTAAAAAGTTGAAAATGTTGTGTCCAATACATAATATAAGGATTTTAAAGCTAATTCTTGATGTTTCTATTTGGTAGAACTCCACCTATAAAATGTGCGATCGTGCATTAGTATTACGAATTGTGCTAAACGCTATCTCTCGTACCGATCTGGATTTACGCCAATACATACTAACCGAGGAATATTGGAAAAAAATTGAACTTCTTGTTTCAATTTTAGTACCATTTAAGGAAGGTTAGTAACGATTTAGTCAACTTTTTTTTTTTTAAACAAAACTCTTAATATTTTGTTTAATTTAGCAATGGTTGAGATATCAAAACAAGAATATTCAACTTTGTCAATGGTTATTCCTCTCTACTATTTGTTAGTTGAAACACTTAATGAGGCTATGAATAAGGAAAATATTCCACAATAGCTTGTTCACAGGTGTGAGGCTGCAACCACGAAGCTTTTAGGTTATTGTCAAAAATTAAATATACTAAATGTTGCTGCAGTAATATTAGATCCATGGCTTAAACTTGGGTATTTTGAAACTCTCAAATGGCAACTACGACTTATTAATCAAATCAAGGATATGTAAGTTAGTAGTACAAATTATGTAATAATTAAATAATATTGTTTTTTAGTATTACAAACAAATACGAAAATGATTACACACCTGTTCCTAGTCAAGATGCGGCTTATACGACCAAAGAACCATCTAATATAATGGCACGAATGTACAAGTGATTATGTGTAGAACAACAAAGTGAATTAGAAACATATTTACTAGTACCACGAACAAGTGGGAATATTGATATTTTAGAGTGGTGGTGAAATAATGAATCGTGTTATCCAAATCCCGCAAAATTTGCTCGCGATATTCTTCCAATACCGGCAACAAGTGTTCTGAACGAACAAATGTTCAGCATAAGTGGAAATATGGTCACTGACAAGAGAAACCGGTTGGATTGTAAAATAGTTCGAGAAGCTATGTATTTGAGATCATGGTGGAGGGAACTAAATAGCTAAATATGTAATCGAATGGATTTCTTTTAAAACTAGATAAAATTAAAAAATATTAGTAGAATAAACGAATTAATTTTTCGTATATACGTACGATAGAGTTTGCAACGCAAATTTTGCAATTTATAATAAAATTGAGTGCATTTTGCTTAGTTAATTGTTTTTAAATGCATTGTTTTCACGTGAGTAAGGTATACTTATACCGGTTCCAGGTCGGGTCGGGTATCAAATATTCGGGTCCGGGTTTATACTTGGACCCGGACCGGTTTTCCGGTCTGACTTCGGGTTTTTGCTAAAACCCGGCCCGACCCGACCCATGAGGAACACTACTTCGAACAATTAGTTTTTAGGGTTCCTAGATTTAGGGTTAGGGTGGGCCAGAATTATGTCTAACCCCACTAGGGGCATTATCATGATAGTGCCCACCAGCATTATGCCAGCCGACCCAGGGCTAGGTTACCAAAATTAGATTTGTGTAATGTTACATAACATTAGCAGTGTGTAACCAAAAATTATTTTTGCAAAAACAATGCACTGAATCTTTGTATAACATAAGTGCATATATTATTTTGAATTCTAAAAATAGAAAATTTTGTATAACCATAGTAGAAATAGCAATTTTCCATGGTGGAAATAGTAGATCCCTAATTTAAATTATGTTAAAATTAATTAAAACTAAGCTAACTGCTAAATCAATACAATAATTGTTTTAGGTTTAATTTATAAACATATTGAGAGTAGAGGGTATCACATGATGATCACTTGATTTGTTATTATGAAATTTTTTGGGTAGTACAAGATTTACTTGTGTAGTACAATACAGACACAATTAATATGCTATTATAAAATAATCTACTATATGATTACTATGAAAAGTAATTTTGTACCCTCTACTCTTAAAAATGTTGAAATTATTGTTGAAATTATTGTTGAAATTTAAAAATTGAAAATGAATTTCTCCCAACTATACCCATATTATTATATATACTATGGTGCTCCAAGTTACTTCTCATCAAATTTTGATTGCTTTTTTAAAATCTTATGACTATAAAATCTAAAGATTTATTTAATAATTAACCGATAAAAATAAATCTTTATCTTTAGCTCTATTAAACTTATCAGTTAAAATTTTTAAAAAGTCCAAATATCAAAATTATATGACATTAAAATTTAAAAAATTTATACAATTTATTATGTGAGCTATAAAATTGGCACCTTGTTGTTATATATAATTTACATCAAAATTGGCGTTACATATATTCGATCTACATAAAATTGGTGTGAAAACAATAAATCAGTTCTTGACTAGTTCTAGATCTTTGTAAGACCAACTAATAGCATTAGCATCAATTAAATCAGTCTGAACATCTTTATCCTATAATAATTTTTGCCCTTCACAATATATATATGTACGTACTATGTTTAGTGTCAAGACATCACAAAATTTTTTAAAGTAATACATAACAATTATAATTGGTATAATCAATTATAATTGATTAATTTAATTGATTATAATTGTTTGAGGGGTTATTAATTGATTACTAACTCCAACCGATTATAATCGATTATCGATTTTAATTGGTAATAATCAATAATATAAAAATTCGATTAATATCGATAGTTTAAAAATTTGCAAATTTTAGCTAAATTTTAAAACTAGTTTTCTCGATAACTAACTATTAGAATTAGCTCAAATTTTTACTGTAAATAGTATCGGTATCAGGCTATAACATACTAAAATTTCAACAAATTTGACCTGGTAGTTCTTGAGTAATTGCTTGCATACGTTAGTCAATTTTTTAAAAAAATTAACTATCGTATGCAAGTAATTACTCAAGAAATACCTGGTTAAATTTGCTGAAATTTTAATATGTTATAGTCTGATATTAATACTATTTATAGTAAAAATTTAAACTAATTCTAATTGTTAGTTATCGAGAAAATCAGTTTTAAAATTAAGCTAAAATTTGCGAATTTTGATTACAAATTTTTATATCTAGCCAAATCTAAATTTGGCACATTTTGGATATATCTAGCCAAATTTGGCGTACCTTAAATATATCTAGCCAAATTTGGCGCATTTGATGAAAAGTGACTTGGAGCACCATAGGAAAATGGAAACCATTTAAAGTCCAAAAGACCAATATTTGTTTTTTTATTTTACACCTGATAAGCCAATAAGCATCAGTTTTCAATTGTTTTTATTGTTTTTATTGTTTTTTTTATATTACACCTGCTCTGGCCAATCAGAATTTAGAATTTGCTAACACACAGACATCGGGTGTACTAGTGCTCTACCTGTAGTATCCTTCGGACAATTATCTATATTATATATACAGTATATATATTGTAATTGAAATATTTGATTATATGAATAAATTAGATTTTTGTTAGAAGAAATTCAAAATGAAGATAGTTCTTTATTAGATAGAAGTTAAGATATGATAGTGAATCATTGATTGATATTAATACAAAAGGGTTTTTAGGTCCTTTTTATAATTGTAGTTTCTTTATCCTATAATGGATTCGAATACCAATAATGATGTTATGCATAACAATTTTATATATAACGAATGGTACTTAACATATGGGCTGATTTATGGAATTGCCAATAACTTTTGATATACTAATCTATTTTTGAATAATTTTATTACCAAAATGTTGGTCTCGAAAAGACGGTTCTAATGAATCCAAAATCATCAAAATCCAATCACAGGATCCCAAGATAATTAAGCTTTGTATAATTTTACTATTAACTTTTACTATGTAGACAATCAAAATATGGATTGGTTTTACTATGTAGACAATCAACATATGGATTGGTTTTCATATATGAAAACCAATCCATACGTTGATTGTCTACATAGTAAAAGTTAATATAAAATTATATAAATCTTAATTATCTTGGGATTCTGTGATTGGATTTTGATGATTTTGGATTCATTAGAACCGTCACATTGAGACCAACATTTTGGTAATAAATATTCAAAAATAGATTAGTATATCAAAAGTTATTGGCAATTCCATAAATCAGCCCATATGATGCCAATATGCATCATAGCAAAATAAACAGTTTAACAGAGCAGTGATACAAATAAATAAATAATAAATAACTAATAAATAATAAATAAAAATAAAGTAAACTAGTGGTAATCAAACAAAGGGTTGACACCATTATATGATCATTTAATATATTATGAACACATGACTGTCATGATACAAAAGTCTAAAATTTTTTACTATATTACATTTTCCCCTACTTTAAAATGCGAGGTTCTCTGAGCAAAATCAACCAGTAATTAAAAAAAATTTTAAACTAGATTTTTAAAAAATAAAAAAATAAACTCTGGGTTTTAGATTTATCTATAACTAGAACAAAACCTAATAGGGGTTTTGTACCTTGGATTATTTGTAACCAAAAACTAAAAAAAAACTACCGGTAAACTTAAGTCTACAATTTTTTCTTTTTAAACTTCATATTCAGAATTTGGAGTGTAATTTACAATATAAGTTTTTATTCTTTATTTCTTCATATTATTAGACTATTATATTTATTTATTTATTCTTAGGCTTATTGAATTTCTTGTGACTTCATAAAAATCAGGGCATCTTTTGAATTCATCTAGTAAAGCTATATAGAATTTGGTACTATTTTTTTCATTTTTGTCTTGGCTTTAATGTTACCCATGTGATCATTAAATTATTGTTAATTAATGATCTATTTGTTAATTCGATCTATTTTTTATTGAGATTTGAAGTGCATAGTATTTCATCCTTGATTTTTTGCTATTTCTTTATTTATTCATTCATCTGTTCATTCTTAGGCTTCTATTAGATTTCTTATGAACTTCATTCATCTTGTTTCTTTTTTGTAACATCACTCATGTGATCATTATATTTAATATACTAATGGATCTACTTTAATTGCTTCATTGATCTTTACATTCAGATAAGTACCTTTTTGGTTTTTTTTTAACCAGTTTTTTGCAATAGGTATTTATTCTTTTATACTTTTGCTCTCCTAGTTCCATTTTAGATATTTCTGTAGGTAATTTTTTTTTCTGGTTTTTAATTTGGGCTTGTATAACTTTAGATAAGACCTTGCTAAATTTTGTTAAGCTTCTTTTTTTTGGGGTTCATTAATTAAAGTGATACAAGATTCTTAATTTATATAGGTTCATCACGAAATTTTATATATAGGTATTAATTGATATATAATAGTTAATCATTTTATATTGATTAAAAAATAACGATATATATTGATTAACTGGTTAAAAATCGATATATATCTATAATCAATATATGGGGGGCCCCACAGCAAAAGGTGGCTATGGGCAAAAAAAATTTTTTTTGTAAAAACTTTATTTTTGCAAAAATTAAATCATTTAGAACATAATATCAAAAAACTACAGAAAAAATTTTTTNATAATTATTTGAAACAATATATAACAATTAACAGATTTTTAACAATTACATTCCCATTACAAAAATTTCAACCCGGGGCACCAAATAAAAAAAAAAAAAACAAAGTTCAAAATTTTTTATGCCCATTTGATTCGTAAGCTGCCATGGATCATAAAAATATATTCCATAAAATGTATGGAAAAAAAAGCTGTTTTGCACAATTTTTACTCTCTCACCCTTTTACCTCTCTCCCCTTTTTTCCTTTTTCTTTTTTTTTTCTCTTTTTTTTTTTCTTTTTAATATTTCAAATACTTTCAAAATATTTTGGAATCAGTAGATCTGTAACCTGGATCATATTAAGGACGCGTTTGACTAATATTTTCAAAACGTTTTGATGATTTTTGATAATTGTACTACAAGATCAAATTAGAACTTTATTTATTTTTTTTGTTTATAATTTAGATCTTCTATCAATTTTACATTGTTTTTTCGTTTTCCTTTTGTTTTTTTTGGTTTGGTTTCATTTTTTTTTAGGTTTGTTTTGTTTTTTTTATCTTTTATTTTTTTTTTATTTTTAATTTTTTTTTATTTTATTTCTACACTTTACCACTAGCACTTTGCAAGAAATTCAACGACTTTCAACACTTTGCGCAAGCCAACTCAGTTTTTCGATACTTTGTAAAAACACACAACTAATTTTTCCAACAATTTCTAAATTTCAAGAATGCAAGTTTTTGCAAGTTTTTGCAAGGTTTCGTTTTATTTATATTTTTGTTTTATATTTTTTGTTTTTTTTTGTTTATTTTTATTGATTTATTTTATTCCGGCACTTTGTAAAACCTTCAACGATTTCTGAATTGCAAGATCACGAACTTTTATTTCAGAGAAATAGAGATTTGAGGCTTCAATATTTTTTTATTTAGTTTGCTTACATTTTGTTTTTTGTTTGTTCTCTTTTTTTTTTACTTATTTTTAATTTTATTTTATTTTATTTATCCCTTACCTCTTTTGGAACTTTGCAAGAAAACAACTTGACTTTTCCGGCACTTTACAAGAACACCAATTCTAACTTCTCTGACACTTTGCAAGAAGTCACAAATATAAGTGAATATAATCGAATATAAGCAAATATGAGCGAATATAAGCAAATATAATAGTTTATTTTTTTTCGTTTTTGTTTTTTTTGTTATTTTTTTCAGTATTGTTTTTTGATTGTTTTTTTTTTATAGCACTTTTTAGGAAGTTGCAAATATGAGTGAATATAAACGAATATAATAGTTAAACAAAGAAGAAGAGAAATAATAGCTAATTACAGGGTAAGAAAAATAAGTGTATAGAGTAGTGATACAAATTAAAAATCGAATTAATTGATTAGTTGTAAAGTTGACAACTAATCTATTTGAATTTTACAACCCCAACTTAGTCGATTAATTGATTAGTCGACTAATCGATTAATCGATTGGCCAACTAATTGATTAATCGACTAATTAATCGATTAGCTGATCATATAAAAAATGTCAACCCGGCTGTTTTCAGTTGCTACCTTACATGTATTTTACCAAGTTTCGTTTATTATTTATTCAATTAATCGATTGGTTAATCAATTAGTCAACTAATCGATTAATCAATTAGTCGATTAATCGCCAACTAATCGATTAGTTGAATAAAATCGATTAATCGATTAGTTGGATAAAATGATCTATCAACTAATCGATTAAAAAATTTTCATCGATTTGTATCACTAGTATAGAGCTAGTATTATATGACGAAGTGTGAAAGTAGTTTAAAATATTACTATTTTTTTTATTTTCGATTTTTTGGTTTTTTTTTTGTTATTTTTTTATTTTAGAAAGTAGCGAATATAAGCAAATATTAGCAATTAAGTGAATATTATAGTTAAAACAAAGAAGAAAAGAAATAATAGCTAACTGCAGGGCGAGAAAATAAGTATATAGAGCTAGCACTATGCGACGAAATGCAAAAGAGTTCAAAATATTACTATTTTTTCATTTTTATTTTTTTTCATTATTTTTTTTTGGGTTTAGTTTTTTTTTGTTTTTATTTTTTTGTCATTTTTTTCATTATTTTGCAGAAAACATATAATAATATATAATAAAATGTATAATAATAATAATAAATAAAAAAATATAAAATTTTATATTAAATTGTGAAATCTTGTGAAAATATGCGAAAACATGTGAAAATCTGTAAAACATTTAAAAATAAGTATATAGTATAATAGTATTGTTATTAGTGATTTTTAATCTGATATCTATCAATTATTACTGATTATTACTGATTACTATCTTAATTAATAGTCCTCATCAGGGGGAATTTAAATTGATTATAATCCAATAATGATAAAAATCGATAGTAATCCCTGTGCAAATTTTGGTGATGTTGCCAGGATCCCTTTCAGTAATTCTTTTAACTAGAGTCTTAACCTACGTACAAAAAAAATTCTATTAACTTTATTTTTTTCTGTTTTGCTTCAATTAACTTTCTTTTTTTATAAAATAGCAACCCAACTTCTTCATGGAAAACGTATCTTCTTCCAGGTAGAAAATGCTTTCAGAAAAATAAGTTGCTTGTTTTTTTTTCTCTTTTTTTTTTATATATATATATGGTTTTTGGTCCTTATTAATGGTTTTCTTCTTTTTGGATCTTATTTTACCAAAATTTTGGGCTTGGTCTTGAAATAAAGAATTTTTTAGAATATAAAACTTTTGAGTTTTTATCCTATCAAGTGGCAAGGGCTTTTAGTAAGATAAGTAGATCACTTGTTTAAATTTTTTTTTCTATTTAAATAATTTAATAATTGCTTCTTTTAGAGCAGTATGTTAAAAGATAACAAGGCAACAAGTAATCTTAATTTTTGTCAGAATAGGAGCATTCATAAATAACGTTATGTACCCCTTATAGTAGCACTTGACCCTCCTCTACTATATAAAAAAATTTTTCAAAATCCATATATTTATATATAAAATTTTACAAAAACTTGAATATATTATGATATAGCAATCCAATTTGGATGATTTAGATACTATTCGATTCATCTTAGTGAAATGAAACAATGATACCAAAATTATGTTATTTGGATAACTAGATCAAAATATATTCTTAAAAAACTATTGGTTATATAGTAATTTTATAAGAAAAAATATGACCAATAGTATTTGGCCAATAACTTTTGATTCAATAATCTAAATGAAATAAAATTAGTACTATTCGACTCCTCTCACCAAGACAAATTAAATGGTACCAAAATTATTAAATTTGAACCACTGGTTCAGTTTTTAGACAATTTTTCTAAAAAAATTACATTATATTTTTTTGATCCCCCCTATATATGGAAAAACATTATCGTTCATTCAACCCTCTTGTATACCGTTATTTATGAATGGTCCCAATGTTTATGAACTTAAAGATTAAACTAGGATATAGGGCGTAAAGACTTCTCCAAAGCTAAATATATTATTTTTGATTTGTCTAAATGTTTTTTTTTGTTTTTTTTTTTTATACATATTTCTGGCACTTATTCCAATTTTTTTAATTATTCTTTTTTTTATCTAAAATAGTGTTTCATTAAAAAAAAATATAGAATGTGACTAAATACATAAAAGACGGTATATAGAATATAAAATGTTAAACTTTTCGAAGTAAGTATAGCTTCAGATTTCATTTTTGTTTTGGGTTCAAATATTAATATTTTGTTTCAATTGTAGGAGTACTACAGTATATCTTAAGGTAAACCATTTCTTGAACAATTATGGAAACATAAATTCAAAAAAATACATAGGAAGCATAAATTAGCTCAGTTCTCTAAAGGAATTATGAATCGTGTCTTCTATTTTGTCATTTTCAAATTGAATTTCTTCAAGTAGGCAATCTAATTTGTCCTCGTCGTCAAATATAATTGAAATGTTTAATTATATAAATGAGTTAGGTCTTTGTTAGAAGAAATTCAAGACTAAGATGGCTCTTTATTAGATAGAAGTTAAGGCATAATAGTGGATCATTGATTAATGTTAATACAAAAGGATTTTTTAGGTCCTTTTTATAATTGTAGTTTCTTCTATTCTAAAACTATAAACAATGGATTCGAATACCAATACTGATGTTATGTATAACGATCTTATGCATAATGAATAATACATAATGCCAATATGCATTGCAGCAAAATAAACAGTTTAACGGGGCAACAACACAAATAAATAAATATATAAATAATAAATAAATAATAAATAATAAATAAAAACAAAGTAAACTAGTGGTGATCGAATAAAGGGTCGACACTTTTACATGATCATCTAATACATTATAAACATATAATTGTCGCAATACGAAAGTTTAAAATTATTTAATATTACAATATTATATATAGATTTAATATAATTCAGCCAATTAGCATAAATAAAGATTACTATAGATAAATAGAGTAGGCTATTAGTAAAAAATATTATATAATAAATGGCTTACTCTTAATCTATTACTAAATTTTTTATAATAATACTTGATTGAAATTAGACAATAATTATATATTATTTAGAATTTAACTAATTTTAATTCCTAATTAAAATTATAAATTTTAACACCCTTAGAATTTTTTTTATATGAATAAATTATTTTTTAAAGGTTAGAGTTAGAATACAGTTATGAGAGTGGGTTATTTATATGCAAAATTAGATACTAAAAACTTTTACTATTGCAATATTAATAATTTTTTGATTTTTTTCTAAATTTTCTTTGATCTGATTGGTAAATCATAGAGTAGTTAACATCACTAGGGGAGCAAGTTAGCAATATTCTTTTATTTATATTGTATTATCTAGATAATTTGTCTAGATAGTACAATATAAATAATATATAATCATTATCTAAATTCAATTGAGTATTATTGTAAAAGAATTTAGTAACGTGATTACTATTGAAATTGTAGATCACTTTATCTTACTCTTAAAATAAAAAAATTTTTATTAAAATTGATTAAGTAGTTGCTAAGATATTTTAATTTAAAAATTAAAAAAAATTTTACTAAAAATGATTTGTTTTTTTTTATTGACTTTTCTCTATATAGCCAGAGCTACAAATAAATTAATTCTAAAAATAATTAATCAATTTATATATACAAAAAAAAAAAATAAATCAAACAAATACTATAAAAACTACTATAAATATATATTAACCAAACTACTGTACTAAATAAAAAATTAATAAATACTATACAGTATATATAGCTATATTTATTCCAAAAACAGAATATATAATAGTTCTTTTTAAGTTAAATTTAAAACTTTATTTCTTAATTTGTAAACCAATAAAAATTATCTGGGATTGATTTTGTTTAGCTTTGATTTACTTTTTTTAAAATGCTAAAATATTTATACAAAACCAAACTATACTATATACGGTACTATAAATATTTGAATCGAAACATCTCAGGTTTTATTCATAATTTTGAGTTCTTTCTACGTCGAAAGATACATAACGGTTCATTAGTATTTGTTTGTTTAACTGACCAGTTTGACTCGGATCAAGACAACCAAACTCACGTGACCCGTTAGTGACAAAACATGAGTTTCGTTATTTCATCAGCGGCAAAATAGTTTCGTCAGTCAAGACAATTTTTGATCAAGATGCTGACCCGTATGGGTCAACTTGATCCGAATAACAGCTCTAATCTCAAGTCGAAGTTTGATATTTAAAAAATTTTTCTGATGACGTATTAAAAAAACCGAACTATTTCTAGTTATTCAGCTAGCTCACGTAAGAAATTAGCTAAGGGAGACCGTCCCAATATAGTTACACGAATGGTTGGTTTTGATTGATTAGCCCACTTTAAAAAAAAATAAAATCCGGAGAAAGCCTAATTTAATATAATGGGGTTGAAGATTAGATCAACCCAAACCTATAACAATTGCTATCAGGGAAATGATTATCAATTATTCAAACTTATAAGTTTAAATTAAAAAGTTCCCCAGGTCAATTTATAAGTCCAATTGGTCCAAGCGCAAGTGTCGACATTATGCCGGCATGTGAAGTCACATGGTAAGTTTCTCACGGATAACAATCAACTCAACAATTCACAATAAAATTGATATCAAAAGAACCTGAAGAGATAATATCAATTTAATCATATTGGGGAATGAATGAATGTGTCTATGATTATCCTCAAAAAGTTTGTCTCTGCTATGAATGGCGTACTAATACTTTAATTGAACTGATTATTAATCAATTTGAAAATTGTAAATTCATATGACTTACATAAAATGAACGCCGTCAAGGAAAAACCTGTAATTCTTATTAGACAGGTTTTCTCTTTATATCTTAATATTACAAGGCTTTTGGGCGGCATTTAGAAAGGAAAAAAAAAATAGAATCACGGAGGATTAACCGTTAAGGACAGATCTACTACTATCATGATGGCACCTGGATCATGTGTTATAATTTCACCGTAAAATATGTTTGTCTAATAATTTATCGTTATCGTTATGGAATAGTGATACTGTATCGGTATAAATCAATATAAATCAATATAAATCAATATATAGTTGATATACAATATTATTTTTATTCAAATAGAAATTTTATTAGGAGTTTAATATTACTCGGAAGAACTACTAATTATTAGAATGACTGACTAGAATGACTAAACTAAAATGACGGAAAAATATTTTATTCCGATAACATTCTATACCCTTATCATTATGTCAAGCAAAAAAAAAAAAAAAGGATTAACGATCCATATTTGAGCTTGATATACTAAAATAACGATTTAATTAAGATCGCAATTTAACTCGGAAGTGAAAAAGATCACGATCTCGTACATGATGCTGAGGCGTCGATAACGATGAAAAAAAAAGCCTTTTCTAACGTTAACCTCTCTACGAAGATCGATAATCTGACTACATCGAGATCACATCTGGTTAACATTTTTTTACGTCTTTTACAATAAATTGGGGATTAAAACTGCGGTAACATGTAATTTTAAAAGAATGTTCATTATTTGATAAAAAAAAACTTTGTGGATATATATGTCGATATAAACGAATATGAGAAATATATGGAATATATTATATATTTTTTTTTTTCTTTTTTTGTTTAATGAACCTTTTTAGTGAGCTTCAACAGTAGAATCAACTAGTGGCGATTTTTTCTCATTTGCGATTCGTCTTGCCTTACAATGAATGTCACAGACTTGTTTCGAAACGGTTTCATAAGCCTCAACAATCAATTTACCAGTGTTTGTATGAAGAACGCAACTTGCTTTGTCTTGAGCCAGAGTCACGGTTTGCTTAACCTTTTCTTCAACTTGATACTTCTTACCTAACTCGGTTGCTTTGTCGGCTAACTTATATTTTTCGTCAATTTTCGAAACTGAAAAGTTGAAAAGAAAATATGATTTAAGTTGATATTTTTTTAGTTATAAAAAAAAATGGTACGAAATATAAAAAAATTATATTATTTTAAACTTACCATTATTTACGACTGAGGTAAATAGGTGAGCGGCAAATGGGGTAATGCCAAATCTAACTAATAATTTATTAAAAATATTCGTTAAAATATATTTTTAAATAAATAAATTAAATTTATAATAAAATAGATTTTTGAATATCTTTTTTTTTTTTTACATACAATCAATTTCACACATTTTCTGAAGGAGGGTGTCTTGTAATTGATAACCAGCAGCCAAGATTTCTACGAACAAATAGAATTTTGATTTTTCTTGACTATCATATCCTTCACCTCCATCACATTCATCGCTGCTTAATCCATCACACTCATCAGCAGATTTAACACAAATTTCACGATCACCAACAACAGCGTTTGACAACATTAGGGCCGTTTTCGCCGCAGATTCTCTTTCAAATGTGATATAGGCGATTTGATTGTCAGAACACTCTTCTCTATAAAGATATTGATGAAACACAAAATATATATTATTAAAAGATATTAATAAAGATATGATTAGAAGATATATTAATATAAATAAAGATATTATAAAATGATATGATAATGTTTATATTTACTTTATTAATTCAAATTCCTTGATTTTACCGCAAAATAAGAAAAAGTCTTTAACTATAGTTGTACAAAAATTGGTGTAAACAATTAGTTAAATCGATTTCTCTCACGTTCCACTAAAGAAAAAAAATGAGCTGTACGCCCGAAAATAAAATATGCTACGCATACACGAATAGTAATAATATTTAACAAAAAAATTATTAGATAATATATATCACATACCAGTTTTTTCTGTAGCGGTACAACTAATGTCAGTTACGATAACTTTTCTGCTCATATTTCAATATACAATTTAATATTATATATATATTTTTTTTTAATTATAAACAAATTTCGTAAATTTCGTAAAATATCGCAAATATCGCAAATTTCGTAAAATATCGTAAATATCGCAGAATATCGTTGAAATAATTGTAATGATTTTTTAAGTCAAAAAATACGATTTATTTATATAATTTTTTTTCAGGGAAAAAGGCTGACTTTAGAAATATCCTTGTTTCAATATTGCATGATTTGCATTGGGAAACTCATATGACATGACATACAATTGTTTAGATTCTAGAATAAAATTCTAAGTGGATAATGCTCGTGAAAATAGTGTGAAAATTTGTGAAAAAAGAAAAGTGCACAGTCAAAAAAAAACAATCTATACGTTGATTCTATAATTAGAATTGGTCAAGAACTAATTCATTGAGAAATCAGTTATGGTATTACTTAATCAAACTTTGATCCTGATGTTCAAAGGCGTGGAAAATGATAAACTGAGAATAATGTGAATAAGCATGATGATCTAGTATAAAAAAAAAAAATTTGTAAATCAAAAATACTTTAAACATATATTGTACTACGTACCTCATATTACAGGTTTTTTTTTTTATTATGAACCTATAAATTTGATTATACGATCGTTGAGTTAATACACGTGAATTCTTTATCCCCCGTTAGATCAAACCTTAACATTAGGAATACAAACCTCCCTTTTTTGAAATTTATCAAATGATTTCTTTTTTTTTAAAATTTCTTGTTGGCTCTAGATACTTCAGATAAAACCCCAGAATTGTCTAACAGCCTGGTTTATTTGTTTTTGTAAGCAAAATTTTCCCGAGACATTTCATTGTACTGAATGTGATAATGTATCAATTAGACTTATTTATAAATGCTTATTAAGTGCTCTTCACATGAAATATCAAACATTTTTTTAATTATAAGAACTGACATGTATATTCACGGTGTAATTTTCAATATCAAAATACATTGATAAAAAGTCACACTAATTATTGCATAAATATCGTTATTATATGTAACTATATGTGATCATATGTAACTATATGTAACTATATGTAACAATAAAGTTTCCTAACGCGTATAAAAAGTCATGGATAAACAAGTGTGTGTATAAATTGAGAGATTATTATATTTTAGTTTATTTTATCAGTTATCATTCAAATTTTTTTAAATATGCTTCCCATCCAGCATTTCTATATCGTTGTGCTTCAACTACCGCATCTTTACCTTTTCCATAGATCCCACGACCTACAATAATAATATCACTACCATTTTCGATGACATTTCTAGGTGTTTTATATTGTTGTCCTAAATCATCATTAGAAATATCTAAAGAAATTCCTGGAGTCATAATAATTAATTCTTCACAAGAATTAAATTTTTTTCCTGAAATGAATCCTATCACAAAATCTTTATGCCTTTTGGCCATTTCAATTGTGGCTTCTGTATAAGCCCCTGTTGCCAAATTTCCTTTTGAAGACATCTCTGCGAGAAGTAACAATCCTCGATTTAAAGGTAATCCAATTTCTTTTAATCCTGTTATAATACCATCTCCAGGTATTGCGTGTGCATCTACAATATCCGCCCATTCTGCGATTTTATAAATGCCTTTAGAATATTGATGCTTTACTGTATTGCCTATTCATTATATTCATAATTATATAATTATATATATATATGTATAATTATAAATTATATATATAATAATATATAATATATATATATAATTAATTAATTTAAATTGTATATTTTCGATAATAAAAGTTTTTTAAAATAAAATAAATAAAAAATTTCACCAATATCTGCAAATTTTCTGTCCTCAAAGATTATAAAATCATGTTTCTTTTGTAATTTTTTAAGTTTATCGATAAGATCTTGATCAAAATCTTCCAATATATCAATGTGCGTCTAAACTCAATAAAAATTATAATTAAATGTTAAATAAAACGTTAATCTTGAATTTTTTTTTTTTTTTTTTTTTCAGTGTATAGTCTCATTAAAAATATTAATTGACCATTTTGGGAACACGCCTGTAATCTTTCAGTGACTTTTGTAACCATACCTTGATTACATCAAGTTATATTCGAAGACATTTCAACGACTCTATGATACTTGAAGGTATTTGTATATTACTTACTTTCAAACAACAGATATATGGCCCAACTTTGTCTGCAATGTCAAGGAATTCTTGTTTGGTTGTCACGTCAAGTGCTACCGCAAGGTTAGATTTTTTACGTTCCATAAGCGTAAATAATTCTTGTGCAGTCTTGTTAGGCAAGCTTGTGGCACGTTCTCCATATGTTTTCGTCATATTCAAACTTTTAAAATATTATTACCAGATACTTTAATGCTATAGTTAATTGAAAACTAAAGTAAAAATTTTTTTTTTCTCGCGCCTTTTTATTAAGTAGGTACAATGAATTAGGAAAATGTACCGACGAAAATCCAGAAATCCAAAGTGAAAAAGTCGAAATGCTACCAAAAAAGACGTTTGACAAAAAATCTAACTTAAAATTTTTTGCTTTTAGAATTAGAATGATACTGAATAAGTAAAAAATAAAAAATAAGTTTTTTAGCTAGTTTGGTTTTAATAGTTTTTTAAAGGTACAGTATATATCTCCGAACATATATCACTATTTCATAAAATATAATAATCTATATCATCGTAAAACAGAGTTAAAAGGTGTAATTGAATTTTAAAAATCAATTTTAATAAAAAAAGTATTTTTTTCGTCATTTAATTTTAGCCAATCAGAATTCTTTTAAATTAAGTATACGCGAATCTATTAACTGGTATTGTTCATTATACGTCTTTGTTTTTTCGCCGGTGAATTATCTTTAGCGGTAAAGTAGATGGTATTCTTGAGTTGAATACTTTGGATGTTGAAACAAGATCAGAAGCGTCCGACTAAATGTAAATATTGTCGCAGATCATAATTTACAAATACTTCATCCACATTTATTAGTCAAGGAAAACTTATAAAATCGCAAAAACCAAGTATTTTAACATTGTATATATCAATGCTCACAAACGTTCATAACCCAAAGAAAATGGTCCATTCACTTCCTCATATACCCTAGAGAGAGATAATCAAAAAAATATATATTTATTTATATATATATATTTTTTGATTTGGCAACATTTATTATGAAATAAAGGAGTCTTATGGGGGTGGCTAAAGCCAGGAGCGTTTATATGTTTTTGATTATTTAATTAAAATTAGGGTAAGGGTTAGTTAGGGATTAGGGTTAGGGCTTGGCTTCTAAGTAAAATTGTCTTCCCGACATTTTTTTGTATTTTCGGCGTTTTTCCTTGTAAAGATCAAAATTTACGATTTGATTGGCTTTTTATCACGTGAACGCACCTGGCTTTAGACTTATGGTTTCCCTATTGTTATTTCAACGCGATTGTGCGAATGTGCAAAAAAAAAATTAGTTGGGATCGAACTTGTCTAAACGGGATAGAAAATTTAACACCTAATGCTAGCAACTCATAAAAACAGAGTTATAGTCACGAAGTGACTCATATATTCCCTAAATCCTGACCTAAAAAAAGCATCCTCACTATTTCATATATATAGAATCAAATGTCTCATATATTATAAAACCCGTTTGGTATTTGTTTCTATTTTTTGGTCATGAAATTCGCCTCCCGTTTCGACTGTGCAATAATAAACGAATTTCCACTTGTATGTTTTATCATCATTACACGGTGGAAAGAAAGGTGAGAATAATTAATTCTGAATCTTTAAAGGTGATAACAAAAATGCAATTTTCTGTTACCACAAAAAAAAATTACACTAGCGTTACCACCTTAAAAAATTTCGCTATCTGGTCAAATTAGATCAGGTGTCACCTAAGATCAAAACAAAAATATCCACCCTAATTTAAATTTTTTAGGTAGGATCCTATAAAAAAAATTACATTTTGCACGTGCTCTCGCCAAATTTCTCTCTCAACCCTTAAGACTTCGCGAAGTATTTGCTGAATTATTATCCTTTGAAAATAACGCAGGTAACTTGAGAAAGCCTGATTTCCTAAATTTTCTTTTTTTAAAATCAGACAACGTCCACAAAGTAATCTATATATTTGAACCTTATATTTCTACAACTCCTGAATTTGTAAAGTTATTATTTTGGGATGGTATTGGGGCCAGAATTATTACCCGCCATTATCGTATCGCTGCTCTTCGAACCTATCATATTTTTGAGCGCCGTAAAATAGTCTTCACAAAGGCTAAACATTTTAAAACGCCTTTTTGTTTTAAAACCTGAATTTGTTCAGGTAAATATAGTGTTTGGTTTATACATAAATAAATGTGTACTAATACGTATTCATACATAATAGTATATTCGATCAACATCCCACGAGACGCTCAAAAGAATTCGGCATGAGGAATTTCGTAATTTCGATATAGTACATATTATAGAGGACAAAATTGTCGAGACAAATTTAATTCTTTAGTATAGATATTTAAAAAAAAAAGTATATATATAATTAATTAATACTAGAAATCAAATCATTAATTTATATTCATTTTTACTACATCGTAATTATAATCATATTACTATGCCAACCCTTTTTGCAGAATGCGATTGTTGGGCGGATTTTACGTGACAATGGTTACATTAATTTTTGCATATAGTGAATTACATTCCTAATTCGTATTAGCCTCATTCAATAATCTATTTACATTTGCTAATAATGTCGTTACGTTTGGTTTATACAAAATTTCATTGGTAAAAATGTAAAAATGTATCTCGATTTATTTAGAAAAAAAGTGCTATATATGTTCTTCGAAAATATGATATTAATTTTCGTTGATTTCTCTAGAAAAAATAAAGTGAATTAGATTCCTAATTTGTATTAGCTTCATTCAATTTATATTTAATTCAGTATGCCAAAATGTAATATTGTGTTGATATTATTTTTTGTCAATTTTTCTAGAAAAAAAAGTGCTATATATTTCTAATTAATATTAGTGGTTGATTGTCATTTTGAAAATGCGATACTGTATAAACATTTATCTTTAGAAAAAAAAAGATGCTATAATAATCATTCTTAATAATTAGCATAAGTTTCACTAAATATCATTTGTCGATTTATTTAGAAAAAAAGTGCTATATATGTTCTTTGAAAATAACTACTGTACTATTCGTCGATTTCTCTAGAAAAATAAGTGAATTACATTCCTAATTCGTATTAGCTTCATTCTAATAATGTCATCAGACCTGTTACGTTTAGTTTATACAAAATTTCATTGGTAAAAATGTATCACACGATTTTTTATTGGCCAGTGCTTTTAAAATTTTATAATATTAAATAGATTATTACTATTTTAGAACAAAAGGCAATCTTTTCAGTTACTTGGGATCTTTTTTGTTGGGTATTGTATTGTTCTTGGTTTTGTAGTCATTGTTGGGCGTTTACTATAATGCTAATTTTATGGGTTGGCCATGGCAAATCAACCAAAAATGTTGAAATTCTAGGTTACATAAGTATATATGTTATGCGTCGATAATCGATTCTGTCATTCAGTATATTATTTACTGATTTTTACTGATCCATCAGAACCCGGAACAATCTATATGAGGTTATATTTGAGGATCATAGTAAAAATTTTTTTGGTTAGCTGTTTTGTTTGGTATATATAAGCTATATTTCACACATCAGATAGAACTTTTACCTATTTTTAACTTTTTTTTTTTGAAATATATCATTCCCTAAAAAAAAAAAACAGAACGTTCCCTAAAAAAAAAAAAAAAAAAAAAAAA
>QKWP01000631.1:171148-190722 GCA_003550325.1 Gigaspora rosea
AATATTCCTACAAAGGCATTCTCACTGCTAAATACTTGATTTCCAATAGTGTGATGATAGTTTTTTAGATACTTCTAAATTTCTCATATCATAGCTTTTTAATATGATCAAGCTCATAGTTAGATAGGGGCGCTAACATTTATTAGGTAATATTTTAGGGGGTGGGGGTCAAGAAAAATTTTACTTTAGTTAAATTTGATTGGCTAAAATTCTATTTATAGATCTTACCTGGGGGTGGGGGGTAAGCTCCTATAGTAAATGGATATTAGGTAATAAATGTTAGCGCCTTAGTGGCAATATATGCAAAAACAGTATATTATAGTCCTTATGTTTATTGTTTCATGATGTTTAAGACCATGTTGAGTCTTGTAAAATCGTGAATGTGTACAAAGAGAACAAGTAAATCTTGAAGTACTAATTGAATTAGACATTACTATGGTGCTAAAAGTCTATACTCAATATGTTTCAATTTTTAAATCGCTATAGTTTTTTGTACAAGAGGTTTTTTAAAAAACTGACCAATAACTTTATAAAGGAATATTAGTTCTATAACTATGCCAAATATTTTTTTTGAAAACCTTCTGTATAAAAAGTTGATGCATTTTAAAGATTACTATTGTTTTATATATAATTACTATGTGTTTCAATTTTAATTAACTTTAAAGTACTATAACTTTTTATAAAGACAACATTTTAAAATCTGACTAGTAACTTTGTTCTCTATGATAAGCTCTACAAGTTTGCTAAATAGCTTTTAAAAATATTGTCTCTATAAAAAGACGATGCATTTCAAAGTTATCCTATTTTATTGTCTAGTATAGGCTTCCAGCACCATAGCTATTTTAAATAGTTAATATATAAAATAAAACTTATATAACAGTAAATTCTAGTATACTATATACCTATTGGTCAAAAAGACAATGGGTTGAGGCTTTGAACGATGGGTTCCAACGCGTTTACTTATATGTTTTATAGTAAATAAATATTTTTAAGGTGTTATTTAAATGATTTTCATATTCATATAATATTAAAATAGGGCGTGATTTTAAAATATACTAATAAATTTTGGAGTACTATACTGTA
Organism: Gigaspora rosea; assembly: GCA_003550325.1. Classification (NCBI taxonomy): domain Eukaryota; kingdom Fungi; phylum Glomeromycota; class Glomeromycetes; order Diversisporales; family Gigasporaceae; genus Gigaspora; species Gigaspora rosea. The sequence continues at coordinate 172,232 of QKWP01000631.1, forward strand.
GTATAATTTTGTGGCCCTAAAAACCAAATACAATAATATAGGTATGACAGAAGAGCTTCATTTACTTAAATAAGATGAAAATAATTTGAGAATACAAGTTTGCCCAATAGAGAATTTTTATGAAGTGATTTTTTTGCTGCGCATTAGGTAAAAAAATATAAAGGCCAAAAAAAAAACTTGAAAAAAAATATTATTTTTGTTGTTATCGATATTAAATTTAATTTTTTGTTTATTAATATTAATATAATTTTTTTTAATAATCCAAATATTAAATCTTCTATACAAAAAATTAAACCCAAAAAAATTTATAATGATCACTGACGAAAACCAATTGTAAAACAAAAACATGTACTTGCTAAAAAAATAACTCAAAATGTTCAAGGAGGTGTGGCTATGTTTTGTGTGGCCAATGCAAAAATAAATAACAATACAAATAATGTTTTATTTAAATATAATATATATATTTTTATATTGGTAAACTTCTACTGATACCAATTTCAAAGTATAACATACAGAGTTTTTGCCTTGAAAATAACCTTACGGGACTATGTAAATCTTATGAATAAAAATTAAAATTTCTAGCTATCCAGTAATCCAATTCAAATAAACTTTTTTTTTATTTTGTAGAGTTTAGTGAGTTCTACAAAATAAAAAAAATTATTTGAATTGAATTATTGGATAACTAGAAATTTTGATTTTTATTCATAAGATCTACATAGCTCCATAAGATCATTTTCAAGGCAAAGACCCCATACATTATTCTTGAATTTACAAATATTTCATATCAATCCTTGAATAACAGGAATCAATAAACAATGCATAACATATATATATATATGTTGTTTGTTTGACAAGTTAATGATTTTTAATTAATTAAACAAGTCTTTGACAGGGTAAAAGTTACAAAACATTGATTCTAGAAATGAATATGAAGAAATGCAAATTTCTGATAAAATGCTTGCAAAGATGAAAATATATATAAGACTAGTGAAGTTTTTGATCAGTTTTATTTGCTATTTGTTTTATCTCTACTTACAAAGAAAAGAGAGGTCTGAAGCTCCTATATTAGTGAGCTAGAAATAGTTCTTACAAACTATGGACAAAATACAGTACAGTACCAGAAGGTACTGTTACTTCTGAGATTGCTGAGAAATATTGGAGCCTGATATAGGCTTACTAAAAAGAATATTTAGTTGTGATCAAGGAAAGAATAAAAAACTAAATGGTCTTGATCTTGCAAACCTAGGGGAAAAGATAGCAGTGTTAATTGCATTAACCAAAATTTAGCAATTTCTTTTGAAGTAAATGAATTAATAATAGCAATATAATAGCATACTTTAACTATACTTGAGACACTTTATATTTTAATATAATTTATTACAACAATAAACTAAAAAATTTCAATACATCTTAGGAGAATACTGTACAAATTATGATCCCATACCTGTAAAAATATAGATTTAAAAATATTTCTAACAATTACAATTTAATATAATCAATAATAAATATTATATATTATAAACTCTATATTTTTTATGTACCTTTTGAATACCCTTTGTATAATTATGCAAGAGGTATATAAAAAAAATATATAGAGTTTATAAAATATATAATATTTATTATTGATTATATAATTGTTAAAAATTTAGATATCTAATATATATTTTTACAAAAGTAAAATATAATTAGATAATAATTGTCAATATTTTTATTTTTTTATATATAAAGTTATTATTTGATTATAAAATTATAAAAGTTATTACAAATACTATATATAAAAAAAATTAATTATATTATCAATTTTTGGTGACTAATTGCTTATATAATTATGAAATAAATATAATTGTAATTTGGGTTTATTTTTATAATATATAAATTATATAAATTATACATTGAAATTCTAAATATTACAGTGTTGAGAAATTGGACAATTTTGGTTTTTGGACACAATGTCCAAAACCTGTCCAAAACTTGTCCAAAACCAAAACCAAATTTAATTAGTTTTGGACAATTTTTTATATATAAAAATTTTTATTAGCAAATCAAATATTTTCTAATATAATTATACTATTTGCTTAAATAATAAACAGAAAAGAAGTATAATTTATAACTTTGGTCTATATTAAGCTTAATTCTATAAAATTTTAACAACATTCTAGATATTATTTAATATTTAGATCACAACCTATCTATATAATTTCTAATATTTTTATAATATAAATACTTTGAATATGCTTTAGTAAACTAAAAAATTTGCTATATAACAAATTGCAATATAGAATAGATTTAATAAAAATAGAACAAATTTATTAAATAAAATTGGTTCATTTCTTTTGACTTTTTCTATATGTTTTTTTGTTGTAGCTTAGTATAATAATTATATTAGATATTAATATACATATTAACAATACTAAATATTACAATTAATTTTTTATTAGTTTTTTAATTCCAATATAACATGTTTTGATTAAACATTCTCTATATATATTATCTAATATGTTATAATATATAAATATAAAACTTAGAGTGTGGCGACTTAGAGAAGTTGGTAAGTTGTCACCCCCCAAGTAGCAGGTTTAGGGTTCAAATCCCACTGACGACGCTTTGAAAAATAGACCTGTGTTCTGGTAACTGTTTCCTGTCGATCGGTTGGGTACATTACCTGTAGTCCTTGGTTACCATCTTGAATGGGAGCCTTCGAGCAAAGTTGTGCCTCGTGATACAGACAAATCCAAGGAACCGAGGAAACGGAAACCCATTTGGCAAGACCCGAGTAAGGAGGTAGCAAAGATCTTTGACGGTGCTACCAAAACCGGAATATCGGAAACCGGAGCTGGAGAACTGGACGATATGACCTTCGGAGGAGAGGGTCCACCAACCTGGCCGCTGGAGTCGTACCGGAGGAAAAGGACCTATGTTATAGAAGTAGGTACCAGGGGGAGAAAAACCATGATGGCACCTAATGCCGGGTAGATCAACCCTCCCGGGCCAACTGGATTGGAAGTCTGGGAAACCAGTGAAGGACCGATAGGAAAGTGATAGTGGGTACCGGGGTTGGAGCGAACCTTACAAGGGCAGAAGTAGGTATTGGTAAGAGGACAGGGGTAACCCTGTCTCGCAAGTGTTGGCCTCAGTCATAGCGATAAGTACCAAAGTGTAGGTGAATGCCTGATATGGGACAGGTACCGCTCTACCAAGTCTCCTGTCGAGGATAACAGGACCGGGAATACCCGGCTGGATCCTAAGGCAATGGAAAGCATCCGGAACTTGCTGACTGACTTATATAACGGGCCTGTTCTGGTGATACAAGATGGGTTGGCAGGTGGAACATGGATCAGAGGGTTTAAATAGGCAATTCCCGTAGTTGGGTTGCAGGTATGGCAGCTAGTGTGGAACCCTTGGGCGGACCACTTAAATTAGACACCAAAAGTGTATGTGTGGCTAGATGTATCCTCGTCTAGGACCAGAGGGTTTAAATAGGCAATTCCTATAGTTGGGTTGCAGGTATGGTAGCTAGTGTGGAACCCTTGGGCAGACCACTTAAATTAGACACCAAAAGTGTACATGTGGCTAGATGTATCCTCGTCTAGTGATTTAAGCCACATGGGTTTAGTCGGCTGGCTTAGCCAGTCAACTAAATCATCAGCTAAGCGGCTGGCTAACAGCTAACTATTGGTTTGCATTCAGAATATTTCGAGGATATTTGGTCCGTCCTTTTCGAAATACAAGTCACTCTCGTTATAGTGAACTCTCGATATAGTGAAGACTAATTAAAAAATCTCAATGTAGTGAAGTTAGGCTCAAAGCCAGTTTATATAAAATTCTCTCGATAAAGTGAATTTACTAATAAAACTCTCGTTATGTTGAAATTTTTAAAAGTTTTTATTAATGGAACGGATCACTTCACTATAACTTGTATTCTTATAATAGTTTTTAGCCGCATTAGCCAGCTGATCACATTACATCGGCTGGCTTAGCTGCGGCTTCCTTAGCCGGCTTAAATCACTATTCTCGTCTATGCAACAAATGCCGGTATTTCCCTAGAGGATACCGACGGCCCTAATATCTTGAATAAAATTCCTAAGTCCCAAGATGGGCACTTAAAAAAAAAAAATAAAATAAAATAAAATAAAATAAATCTAAAACTTATATTAAACTTTATTTTATTTATTTAAGCACAGAAATATAAATATTTTATGTATTTTAATAATTTAAAAAATTTTGGACAATTTTGGACAATTTTGGACAGTTTTGGACATGTCCAAAACTGTCCAATCAAAAAGTTTAATTGGACATGTTCAATTCCCAACACTGAAATATTAGATATATGATAATTTAGCCTTTTATACTTACTATTAGAACCACTATACTGTATATAGTAAATCAATAAGCTTTTTTAAATATAATATTTTACTGTATTGTCAATATATTTTTTGTTTATATACGTTAAATATTTATTTGTAATTTATATAACAGATAAGGTTATTGATTTATAAGTCTAAAAAATTTTTTATAAATATACTCTTTATATTTTTTTTTGGTTTCTAGATTTTTATTATACTATACTTGTGCCTCTTGCACTTTTAAATATGATTTGATAATATCGAAAGAAAGTATTAAGTTCTAATTTCTCTATAAAAAATAGTTGCTATTTAATCATAATTCTTCTTCAAATAATTTAAAGTTTATTAAATAATGACTATCAGCGACTCTTCCTGATGATCCTTTGTATCAATTTTTTTTATTGATGTAATTTGTAATCATACAAAAGATGGGCAGCCGCTGAATATGATCTGTCGATTTATAGTTATATAGCTTATGAAACTATATATATCACGTTCTCATTTTCTTCTTTGATAGAAGATTTAGGCACATTGTCCAAAATTAAGATTCTTTACTGCCTTCAATTATATTTCAATTCATGAAATATAAGTTATATAATTGGATGATACTATAAACTTTTATCAGAAAAATAATTTTATTGTTCCAAACAATATATAAGGCACTTAGGTGCTAGGTACATAACTAGTACATGTATTGGAATAAAAATACAGTTACAAAAGAATTCTTTTATTTTCCAATTATTTTTTGTACACAACATCTGGTTCTTTACTTATAGTTACTCAATCTTTCAGTAACTCCATAACTATGCCAATTATTTGTTTTATAAAAAAAAAATTTAGAATAAAAATGTTGATTATATATTATAATGAGTTCACAAAATAATTGTAAAAAGTTAAGAATCAATCATATAAAAACCAGTATTTAAAATTCAATGTTCTTATAGTTCTCAATGAACATTTGAGTTTTTTTAAGAACATTAATATTTAAAAAAAGTTCTCTTATTTGAGAACATTTTATCCTCTTAAAATGTTCTCAAAGAGAACATTTATAAAATTTTTATATAGATCAATATATTATATAAAATGTTTATCAATTTGATAATGTAATTTGATTATAACAAATTCTGTATAAATATATATATATATATGTATGAACATATGTACATATGTATATATATATATACTATGTATAGCACATATGTTTAAAGTTGTACAATAGCCTTTAAAGATTTTTAAAATAAAAATATTCATTAATTATACAATGTGTTTTTAATATAGAAGTATCATTATTGTATAGACTTATATATAAATAATTTGTGTCAAATTATATTCTGATACTAAGCAAGTAAAAAGATATATACAAAGTATTTGTTAGTATGAAGTTTAAACAGTTAAATAACAAAGTGATTGGATTCTAATTTATCATATTAACCAATAGTAGCATTAGTAAAATTAGAGCTTCGATCCTTAATCCGACAATCCAAATTGATCTTTAATCTAAACAGATTCAGATATCCAGATCAGAGATTTTACTCGGATTGATCAAAGAACTTAAATAATGGATCTAAAAACGTGCTAAAAAGCTAGCCTTATATGTAATCTAATACAGATTCAATTAGGATTTAATAGGATCCGGATTGCCCGTCAAAAATAGGATCGAAGCCCTAAGTAAAATATCATAGAAAGTTTTGTTTTATTATAAGCAAATATGAAAAGCACTTGAAGTTTTAACAAAATTATTAGAAATTGAATCATATAATTGTGTTATATTGAAAAAAATATGAAGAATCATATGCAAACTTTAAATAATTATGAATAAATAAGCATGAACTTAGTATGTGAATTGTAAGTATAAAATATGAACATTTTTTAAAAATTAATGTTCAATATATTTAAGGATGAATCTATTTGTAACAGCCTGTTACACGCTTATTTGTAACGGCTTTATTTATAACTCAAAATTTTACTATGATAACCCCTATTGCACTTCTAACAAAAAATAATCCTCTTGTCTGTATTAATTTTGACCCTAACCCACCCTAACTTTAACTTTAACGTTAATATGGCCTTATTGGCTGTTACAAATAAGCGTGTAACAGGCCGTTACAAATAGACTTTTTCTATATTTAATATATAATGAACACTAAAAAGTTTTTGAGAACAATAAAAATTTAAATTATGCTCTTTTGAGAACATAACTTTAGATTTGAATTTTAAACACTGATAGGAACTTTATTATTTATGCCTAAAGTGGTGTGACCAGTTCGAATTTGAAAAAAATTGGTCTGCTCTCAATCTGGACCAGTCTGGTCGAATTAACTTTTAAAACTATAGACTATAATAAACCAGATCAAAATTGGAACAATATAGACCAGACCGTAACCATTCCTAATAAAACCTAAAATCATCAAAAAGTTTTTATCCAGTTGACATCTTTGACATTATAACTTCAAAACCATAAATATTAGAAGTTTGTACGAATGGTTGACCTATAAAATCTCAGGTGCTATGTAAAGTATGATAATGTAATACTGCCATCTGAGTCATTTTTATACATATTTCAAACAATTCCAGATCTGAAATTTTAAAAGTATTTCAAATATTTTTTTGTATTATAAAATTGATGTTTTTTTTTTATAAATATATATATATATTTAGATTTTTTGCCGGGTCAATTTAATATTTGCATTATTTACTATATATTGTTACTATTAATTTTAGTAGATATAAATCTTAAAAATTTCTAATCCAATTATCTCACTTAATTAATAAACAACTCTGGCTTTTAATAAATATTTTTTTCCATTTAGATCTCCTCTAAAATAAGTATTATGCAATTTTCTTACCATTTGGTATGCTTCTTGTTTTGTTTTAAATACAAGTATCCATTTGGACATAGGTACAGCTCCAGAACTAAGAAATTATAGTAAATTTTTTAAATTAATGAATTTATGAATTTGAAATAAATTAAAATAAATTAATTTCATACACATATAATGGTATAAATTGTTCACAGAGTGTATTTGAGATGCCAGGAAAATCCGACACAAGGGTTTCTTTTATACTGTCAATTGCAATATTAAGTGGAAAACCAGATACAATAATGCAATTTCCCGGGTCTCTACGTATGTGTGGTGGTAATCTTTTTGGAAACACATAAGATTTCGACTAAACATAATTTGTATGTAAATTATGATATATCACCGGAACAATATAACAAATATAAACATTATTCAATATTCAAAAAAATTGATTCATATTTACATGTGTGACAATGTCCAATTTATTACCACAAAAAGATGTCATGGAATTCTTCGTCATAAATCGATCTGCATCTTTATCGGTATGAAAACGGATCATAACAGATCCTGTAGGTTGATAGTAATTGTTACGAATGAAAGTAACTATAATGTTTTGAAAAAGTAAAATTGATATTAATTCATCAATCAATAAACAACGAAAAAAAGAACTTGAAACATACTTTCGCTGATAGAACTCACGTTCTTGGAAGTATCACCCGCTAACATTTTGATATCACGAGGAATTACTGTATATGGTAGGTTTTTGATCTCGATAAGATTGGTGCTTTTTCGCATTGATACTAAAATGAATGCGTTGAATAAAGTTGAATAAGGCTATATTAAAATTTTAAGCAATTACATAAGATGCCTTCTATTATGTGAGCATGCGACTAACCTGGAGGAATACTTGCTCGTAAACCTTCTGGCATTTTTTCCCATTTCTTCGCCATTTCAGAAGGTGGTTTAAAGGGTTTCTGCGGTAATGAATCTCCTCTTAGCTTAGCCGCAAACGAACTTTTTGAAGAGAGAACTGGTGTAAGGACCCATTTTGGTCTAACGAACAAAGGTGAAAGACGAAACATGACGATGAAATTTTGAAAGATTATGCGACATCTAATTTTTATAGATAACGGAAGTTCGATTTTATTGGCTGATAAAATCCTGAGTCACTCAAATTATGCATAGGAGGATTTTCGTTGATTGGCTAATTCGAATCAATTGCCCGGGTAACTAATTTATACAGTTTAAAGTACTTTCTCAAATTGCAACTTTTCACCATTTTTTACTTATTAAACTTATTAAATGTTGCTTTTTCACAAAATAATCTTAAAACGACCGAGTTTTACTAAGCAAGCAATCAATAAAAGGTGTTATTACCAAAGGCCAAACTAGCAAGACTTTATTCAAGTTACTATTAGCCTTTTGTTTTAGTTACTTATAATAAAAAACATATGCGCCGATCTGCGGAATTAGACCTCCCAAAATATCCGCTGATCTGCAAAAAGTCACATGTTGATTGGATAAAATTAAAAAAATTTGGCGTCAAATTTATTTCCTCACAACAAAACATAAGTCAACCCCACTGTTTAGCGATGATTTACAAAAAATTTTACTACACTAACTAAAAAAAAATTTATAACAAGACTTATAGTGCATATTATTGACTAATAGAATCTCAAATTTCATAAAAAAATATTGAAAACTCATGAAGATATTAATGTTTTTGTAAATTTGGATGCATGCTGTATATGTCCGAAATTAAGCTACCTTTTTGGGGGTCGGTTAAAGCAGAGCGAGTTTTGATTGCCTACAAGTCATGTGTTAAAATAACATCTATGATATCAAAATTGATCACATGCATCGTGTAAGACTATGATATAAAAATAAAATCAATTAGATTAATCTCAAAAACGTTGATAAAAAATTTTTTTTTAAAAAAAAAAAATAATAAGAGACATGACTTANTATGCAAAATTTTTTATAAGTAATAGTCAAATTAATTAGAACAAGAAAATATGATATAATGATTGCAAGCTAACTATAGTGGAGATCACCTAAAGAATAAATTATAGTTATATCTAAAATATTTTTTTTAATAGTAAGGTGACCACTTAGGTACCCTAGCACTTTATTGATCCAAACGGGTTGGCCCGGTTAATATAACTGTGCCACATATTACATTTGTATAACGAGAGTACAACTAGCCACATGTACAACTTTTGGTTGTCTAATTTAAGTAGTCCGCCCGAAGGTTCTACACTAGATGCCATACCTGCAACCCAGCTAAAGGATTGCCTATTTAAACTCTCTGGCTTCTACCCATGTTCAATGTTCCTCTTAATATACCCTTTCACGAGTAATTCGCTGTGAAAGTACCCTGAGGCTTTAGCCAAACACCTATTGGAGGGCATTTGCCCCTGTGGTAAACCTGGTAGAGTGATACCTGTCCCCCACAGGTATTCACCTACACTTTCGGTAACTTACGCATTCACCGAGGCAAACAACTTGCAGTCAGTGAGTTACTCTGCAACCGCTACCATTATCTACTACTGCCCTTGCGAAGTTCACTAGACCCAGTACCCGGTCAGTCACTCTTTGGATCCTTTTCCCTAGTTAACCCAGACTACCAATCCAGTTGGCCCGGAAGGATCGGTCTGCCAGGCTTTAGGTGTCTAAGGTCTCCCTTTCCTTGGTTCATGCTTCTATAACACATGACCTTTTCCTTCGGTTTCTCCGGCGGTTAGGTTGGTGGGCCCCCTTTGCCATAGGGGCTCTTGCCCGTCCAGTTTTCCGGTTAGTCACCACTAAGATCCTTTTCTCCAGTACCGTTGAAAGTCTAGCTACCAAAGCTCCCATTCAAGATAGTAACCAAGGACTACAGGTAATGTACCCAACCGATCGACAAGACACAGTTACTGGAACACAGGTCTATTTTTCAAAAGCGTCGCCAGTGGGATTTGAACACTAGACCTGCCACTTGGGGGTGACAACTTACCAACTTTCCTAAGTCGCTACACCCTGAAGTTAGGTGTTTTTAAGAGTAGAATAAAAAGTATATATATATTTTTTAAGAAAAAATGTGCAAAGTTAGGGCCCTGACATTTATTATCTAATATCCATTTACTATAGGAGCTTATCCCTCCACTCCTAAGTAAGATCTATAAATAGAATTTTGGCCAATCAAATTTAACTAACGTAAGATTTTTTTTGACCTCCCCATCTTCTAAAATATTATCTAATAAATATCAGTGCCCTTACTTTAACTTTTTTTTTTTTATGGGGGTGAGTCAGTAGAAAAGGGTCAAATCATTTTTAGTAAAATTTTTTTAATTTTTAAACTAAAATATCTTGACAACTATTTAATCAAATTTGCTAAAAATTTTTTTATTTTAATTTTGAAATTATATAGAATTAAAATAAAAAAAAATTTATTAAATTTATTAAGATAATTGTTAAATATTTAGGCTTAAAGTCAAGAAAACTTTTACTTAGAAAAAATTTGTCACTTTTCTACTGACTCACCCCTTATATATTTATATATATAAGTTTTTTTTTGTTTTTTGAGGAATTTATGGACAAGGAGAACGATGAGATTAATATACGGCCTTGCTTTTTAATGTAAACGATCCCTTTGAAGTTCCAGATAAAGAGTTTAATAATAATTTGTGCCCTTTGGTCACAAATATATGGATGCAATTTAGCTTGAACAAGCTTAATAACAGTAATTTCTGGAAAATATATGTTTGCCGTTTCATGAAGCATAGAAATTCAAGTACACGACAGGATGGTATACCAGTCGATAAAAGGAGAAAAACCAACATTCGACCAGCCGGTATTTGCGAGACCAAAATTAAAGTAATGTGGTTCAAAAATTCTTCAGATCACACACATACTTTAAATAAAAGTGGCATGAATAAATACTCAAGTACCATTTGTACCTTGGTTACAAATAAAGCGGTCAAGAATTACGCACCAGTAGCAATTATCAATGCGGTTAGAGAGTTTGCAAAAAATGATTTAGGGCTAAACAATAGCGTTGAATATTTAAGACATAGAAAGGTAGCGAATATAAAATATAAAATCCAGGGGCCTATAAATGCGCATTTAGTAGGTAGTGCAAGTCTAGGAACCAATATATCTGAGACCTTGTCATATTTAAAAAGTGAGGAATATCATGCAGAACATTATCATGTTTTCAACAAACTGCAAATCAAGTAAAACGTACAGAAGGCATAATATATTTTTTTTATTTAACCCTAGTTCACTATACTAGGGGCGCGTGTGGCGCTCATTTATTAGATCAAATTTTAAGGTTGATGTTACATTACATTTTACATATGGTTTTTCTAACTATACTATATCACCCTCCAATCATCCGCTTTTACCAGCTGACTCCAGCAGGCCTACCACGCCGGTGCCCCGTACCTTCTCGGATCGTAGGTAGCTTTAAGGAACTACTATTCCACCTGGTCGCTTTATAGGTATGGCCGTTTTTCATCTACCCTGGGAACACTTTCTATTTTCGGTATAGTATCGTCAGTTGCCCCGTACGTAATTTTCCTAATCGGGAAGCCTTAATTTTATTGACTTTTGTTGTTGGATTTACCCTTTTCTGGTGTCGTCAGACCATGTAGCTGTGTCATACGAACTTGCTTGCTTCTTTGTTGTAGTTCACTGTTGTAAACGGAAATTCCTCTCACTGATCCTTCCATTTGTGGCTCTAGCACAGTTTTCGTCTCCCGTTGGACTTGAACTGGCAACCTTTCGAATGCGACTCTGGAGCGCCAACCAATGTGCTATCGACCCAGGGTCTTTGAATACATAATTTTTTTAAATTCTCGTCAAATAGAAAAAATTCAACGCCACGGTTGGCTCATGTTAATGGATTCAACACACAAGACAAATAAACACAGTTGGAAGCTCTTCACTTTGTATGTCTGAAACAACCATGGATGCTAGGAAAGCGGCTCGCATTTTTTTGTATATACTGAAGATAGTGAACCCATCTGATAGCTCTGCAATTAATTCGAAGAAAATGCGCAGTTGGACTCCTCGCTACATTTTAATCAACCAAAGCAGTACCGAAGCTAATGGTATAAAAAAAGCTTTCCCAGCAGTAGTACTGAAGAACAAGAATGCGGAATCTTATTTTGCACTGTTCATTTAATGTGCATATGGATTTCGCGAATTTATGAAAATGAAGCCTAAAAAACTATAATGAAGGCTATGTTTAAAAAAACAAAAACAAATTGCGAGCAACTCGTTCAAAACATTATTAGCACTTGCCTGGTTTCTGCTATTCGTAATTATATTAAACCAAATTATGCGAATAATACTTACCAATAGGCCCTTTGATGCAAAATCATTCATTTCTTCTGTTCCAAATAACTTCGACTAATGCATTAGAGTCTTTTCATAGTGAGCTAAAGTGTATAATGTCCCATTTACATGGACTAGTCGGTGCATCCCACAAGATTATTACTCTTAATCATAAAAGACAAAGTGATGCTGAAAGTGTCACTTTTAATTTCTGTACAAAAAAAGTATCAGTCTATGGTATTAAGAACAAAATCATTAAAGAAATCTACAAGTTCCTCTATCCTATGCAATTAATGATCATAAAAAGAAGCAAGTGCAGTAATAGATAGGTTGGCGAAAGGTAAAGGTGTTAATTGCAGCTGCTTGTTCTGTAATAATTATATATTGCCATGCAAACATATATTTTATGAACATAGCTATGGTTCTCACCAATTATTGACCACTAAAGCCTGAAAAATGTTTCAAAAAAGTTTTGAGAAAAGTGGGTATAAAGTGTATAAAAGTCGAGAGTTAGTCAATATTGAAGTATCGGAACAAAGTGAGAGAGAAATAGATGCAGAAAATAGATGGCTTTCTATGAATGAGTTAACCGAAAGACTATGAGAAAAATACTGGAGTGTCGAAGAAAGAGGTGAAGCCAATAAAGCAGAGGCGTTTATTTTCAAGTTAAAAGGTTCTCTGCATTCGATTTTTAATATCAATTAAAAAAAAAATAGAGTATGCATATACCGATAGTTTCGAAGACTATACTAAAAAAAAAAAAAACAAAAAAAAATTAGTACCCTTGTAAAACCTAGTAAAAGTAACAACTGCAAGGCAATACTTGTTTGCTCAATGTAAATAAAAAACAACTATCGGTAAATTTTGTTCTTTAAAAAATTTAATAAAAATCGATTGGCCAAATTTATGCACATGATCAATATGTTTATCTGTTGTTCATTGATTATTTATATTGCACATGACTTGTAAACAATCAAAACTCGCTCCGCTTTAACCGACCTCTTTTTTGGCCAAAAAATTACACAAAAAATCGTAAAGTAGCTTATTTTCGAAATATTAAATTTTTTGAAAAAATTGAAAAACATACTAATAAAAAGTTGTTCAAATATTACCAAATTTTTACTGTAAATGTATTTTGATGCGCTAAACAACTTTACTTAATCGAACTTTTAAAGTTTACTTAGTAAAAAAAAAGTTTTATATGTAGTAACTCTAACAAATTTTTTAAGATTTTTAAAAAAATCAAGGGGTAGCTTATTTTAGGTAGTAGCTTATTTTCAAACATATACAGTATGTTTTTGCAAGTTTTCCCCTAAACTTCAAATACTTTTAAAAGCACTTGCTCAAAATAAAACTTTTAAAACATGATTAGATAAGTTGATAGAATAGGTATTCGAAAGTTTTCAGTTAAAATTTTATCAAAAACAGATTAATATTAACTAGGTTATGATAATTTTTCAATTTGCTTCCAGATTTAGAATTTTCTAAAATTTTCAATTTTGATGAAAACAAAAAAATCACCATCACAGACAAGATTTTTACAAGTTCAAATGAAACAAATTACTATACACTAATATAATCAATAGAGAATAGACTAAAATTTTGCTTTTAAAATTTTCCTTAAATATTTATTTCATAATAGCTTTTTTTTTTATTTAGTGCAGCTTCTTTATAATATACTTTTTGAAAATAAAAAAATCTTTCATCAAAGATATCTTTACAAGTTCTTGACCAAATTCAATGAAAATTTTTTTATTTGAATTTTATGGATACATAGAATTCAAATAAAAAAACTTTTTATCAGATTTGATCAAATGGTTGCAAAAATATCTTTGATCAAAGTTTTAGAGAATTTTAAAACTCGTATCACATAATAAATATGTTTAAATTTGTTGACAAAACTTTGATCAAGAATATCAAATTTAATGAAAATTTTTTATTTGAATTCTATGGATTCACAAATTCAAATAAAAAAATTTTCATCAAATTTGATCAAATAGTTGCTAAGATAGCTTTGCTCAAAGTTTTAGAAAAATTTGATACAGCTTGTTTTTGATAGAAGTTTTAATTTTTTCTAAAACTTGGGTGAAGGTATCTTAGCAACCACCTGATCCAATTCGATGAAAATTTTTTTATTTGAATTCTATGGATCTATAAAATTCAAATAAAAAAATTTTTATTAATTTGATCAGGTGGTTGCTAAGATACCTTCACCCAAAGTTTTAAAAAAATTTGGTGCAACTTGTATTTTAATAAATATTTGATTTTTTTCTAAAACTTTGAATGAAGGTATTTTAGCAATCACCGGATCAAATTTGATGAAAATTTTTATTTGAATTCTATAAATCCATAGAATTCAAATAAAAAATTTTTATTAATTGATGATCCGCCAATTAACCAGAGAAAATTTTGATGCAGATCATTTATATGTAAAGCACAAATCGACATTTTGGAGTCATATATAAAGTCAATAAATTTTTTAATAAAATATACATTAAAGTAGTACAATATGTAGAATGATACCATGTGGTTTTGGTGTTAAAATTATAAAGTATAGAAGTTTTTCTTTAAAAACTTTACTTTGAAAGCACGCGGCATTTACTATGCTACATATATATATATTTGATTTATTTGAAATAAGCATCTTAAAATACATTATTTTATTTTAACCATATTTTTTATAAAATTTTTTTATTTTCACGCTTTGTGAATGATTTTTTTCAAGAATAGAAACTTAGCAGGAAAGAATATTTATATTCATTAAGCTCTGAACAATGTGGCAATGTAGTACACATTACATATATATATAGACGTTAACCAAGCAAACTTTATATTAATCAATAATTTTTGTTCCAAATTAACTAATCCGTCGTTGGTGTCGTCGTCAGGTGCCATCGTCAGTAGTGTCGTCAGTGGTGTTGTTCTGTTACTAGTATCAAGTAAGTAAAGTTACAATTGGAGTGGAAAAATAATTGCACTGTATAACTTTGGAACTTGAGTCGATTCATTCGCTGGAACTTGTTCACAAAGATTTATGCAGCAGAAACATTTTGCAAGACGCTATATCTGGAATTTCTGGAATTTCTTGAAAAGTAAAGAAGAAAATTTTGTGGAATTCTGCCGTATATAGCACCTGTATACTCAAGCGTCAGATATTTACAGTCATGGAGTTATCTTACAACTAGACAAAGTTATCAGCGAATAAGACCTGAATGCTTAGGACCAACTGTTATATTAAATTAGCTATGAAATGTAAGTTATTAATAAAGATTTTGATAAACGATCTACTACAACAAAATCTCTCGTTAGCTATATGAAATTGATCAGGAAACTGGTAATGAAATCGAAAAAAATTTTTTTGAAGCAAGTATATGATACACAAAAAGTTTCAGATTATATTAGTAACCCGATTACTGTCGAGTTTGCAAAGGCGGTAAGTATAATAATACATTAATACTTTATTAAGCGAAGCATTTAAATAATCTACTTATTATTTATTAAAATCACTTACTAATTTCTCCATATTTTATCTCTTATCCAGGCTAATTCACCTATACGATTATGGTCATCGATTAATCAAAGTATTTGCAATAATCTATTTATAATACTATTCATTAATTTCTTATTTCTGCGCTGCTTCTGATCTTAAAATGATTGGTTATATTTTACTTATAGTGCTTTACAAGAAGATGTGGCCCGTGATTTTTGTTGAATTATGCAGGTTAAGATAGTATGAGTGATCAAATCTGTAGGGTGCGGGTGTTATTTTAAAATTCATACCATACTGATGCGATGTTATTTATTATCGTTATTAGGGGCATTAGAGTTAGAAATTATGCAGATTAGTATAGTATGGTTTTTAAAATAATTTTTACATCACCATATGGGATGCCCATAGCAAAGCAGAGAATAGAACTATATAATATATAGTCCCATTTCTTTCTTTTGCTGTGGGTGTTCCCATATATCTGATATAATTCTAATCATCCATACTATACTGTTCTATCGTAATCTCTGATTTTGCGAGGAAGATTTTCGTGATCCTAAATTGCTTATTAATTCATGTATTTCGATTGCTAGATTTATATTCATAAATATTATAAATTACTATAAATTAATTTATATTTATATTGTATATGCATTATTTGGTCAATTATATTATAAGGGTTTTATTACTGATTCATATTAGATACATTATTGTAAAATTTTTGATTAATATTATATAAATTATTGTAGAAAAAAATTAAGATATATTGATACTATGATAAGGTAAATAAACATTCATGTTTACTGATTAATTTGATGCAAATAAATAAAACAGGATAATTCATTTAATCTATTAAAATCTATTACCCGGATCACACTACTAACTTAAGGCCAAACCTAACTCTAAATTGGTCCAATTTTAATCATTAAATAAGCGGCTTCTTTAATATAACGTGCTAGTAATCAATCCTTATGACAATTTTGCTAAAAGTTTTCAATGAACTTATTTCGGTATTTTAATACTAATCTAGAAGTAAAAAAAATATGCTATAAGTAACATAACAATGAAACACTAAATAACAAACAAAATACTTGCTTTTATTATACTGAGCCTAAAAACAAATAGCCATATTAGTATAAATAAGATAAAATCAAAAATAATAGTAAATACTTATTTGTAAAATAAAAGTTTAAGGCTTTCGATTTACTCTAATCTTCTAGTCAAATTGAACCTCTTGTATGGTAACCTTAAATAAGGATATTTATCTTTGAAATAAAAAAAAAAATTAAATTTATTACTTGATCTTTGAAATTTATTTCAAATAATATAGACAAATAAATTGTATTCTGTATATACTAGAGATTGTATCTGGCAAGAAATCTTTACCTTGGTATTATTAAATTGCCTGGGTAATTTATTATATAGCCATGTGTTAAAAATGTCTACCTACAATCTCATACTATAATAGCTATACGTATACAAAAAACTCTTTATTGTTTTAGTTGATTACTATATCGCTATATATTGCTTAAAATCGGTACATTTACAACCCGTAATTTTTATTAATTAAATTGCGTCATAGTTACTTAGTAAATATCGATCATTTTCTCTGATTGATTCGTGGATTATCAATTAAATTTGATTAAGTGGTTGCTAAGATATATTTGCTCAAAGTTAAGATTTTCATTTCGAATTTTATATATTTAAAGCAGGTTTTACATTTTAAAAGCAAGTTTTACAATGGGTGTGGCGACTTAGAGAAGTTGTTAAGTTGTCACCCCAAGTGGCAGGTCTAGAGTTCAAATCCCACTGGCGACACTTTTGAAAAATAAGACCTGTGTTCCGGTAACCGTTTCCTGTTGATTGGTTGGGTACATCACCTGTAGTTCTTGGTAACCATCTCAAATGGGAGCTTTTGGGCGAAATAGTGCCTCATGATACAGATAAATCCAAGGAACCAGGGAAACAGAAACCCATTTGGCAAAACCCGAGTAAGAAGTAGCAAAGATCTTCAACGGTGCTACCAAAACCAGAATATTGGACCAAACATCAGAAAATTTTATACATAGATATTGATCGATATATAGCACTTAATCGTTTTATATCGATTATAAAATATCGTTATATATCGATTAAAATATCGTTATATATCGATTAATTGGATAAAAATCAATATATATCTTTTTTTATATTAAATCGTTATATCTATAAATCGATTATAATCATAATTATTTGAAACGATATATGACGATTAGCAGATCTTTAACAATTACATAGTATTTTAACTGCGTCACAAAAATTTCAACCCAAATCACTGGGTAAAAAAAAAAAAAAATTTCAAAATTTCTTAAGCCCATTTGATCCGTAAGCTACCAAGGATTATAAATATATATACCACAAAGTGTGCCAAAAAACTTAAAAAAAAAAAACCACTGTTTTTGAACGATTTTTACCTCTCTCTTTCTTTTACTCCTTTCTCTTTTTTTCTCCTCTCTCTTTTTTTTTTTCTCTTTCTTTTTTTTCTCTTTCTTTTTTTTTTTA
>QKWP01000631.1:191883-244145 GCA_003550325.1 Gigaspora rosea
TATATGGGCTGCCATCAATAGAAATAAGGCAGATTGACATTTTAAAAAAAATTAATACTTTAACTTTCACAGCGCATATCTCTATGGATTTTGAGGCTATCTTAATGATTTAATATTCAAAAGAAAGCCTACAATCTAAGCTTTCTTTTGAATATTAAATCATCAAGATAGCTTCAAAATCCATAGAAATATGCACTATGAAAGTTAAGGTATTAATTTTTTTTAAAATGTCAATCTGTCTTATTTTTATTGATGGCAGCCCATATAATAAAAAAATAAAATTTTATATTAAATAGCGAAAACTTGTGAATATTGTATATTTAATAAATTAAAATATTATATAATAATAAATAAATAAAAAAAATTATAATTAAATTGCGAAAACTTGCGAAAACTTGCAAAAACTTATAAAATGTTCAAAAAGCATGATTATGTGAATATAATAATTATTAATTGATATCATATCAGATATATATCGATTAATATCGATATATATCGATTATTATCGATTACTATTATTATCGATAGTAATCGGCAGGAGTGATGGGTATCGATATATATCTTACCGGTTAGTAATCGATATATATCTATATATAAAATTTGCTGATAGAGCCAAAAAACCGGACATCGACCTCAGGGACAAGGTCTACCAACCTGGCTGCTGGATCGGGTACCAGAGGAAAAGAACCTATGTTATAGATAGAGTTGCAGCCCAAACTCTTTTTTTTAGTTCGGCATTTCTACTTAGTTTGGGTTTGGGAATCGGTATTTCTACCTAGTTTGGGTTCATAACCCAAACCCAAATATGTATCCTATTTCAGTATATAGTGTCAAACTCAAAAATTACTAGAAAACGAAAAGAACTTCATATTAAGAAGCTTACAAGCTATTAATGCATGCAAAAAGAATTTATCTCTTTTTTAGAAATAGATAAATAACACGTAAATTGATATTTATTATTAATAAACCCAAGCTCTAATCGATTAACAAATTCAATGTAAATAGATTATTAATGAAGCTATCTTTTGTTCTTTATTACTGGTACATTTTGAAAAGTAATTAAAATAATTCTATCTTATTTTAAATTACCATGATCCTTATTAAAGATGCCACATAGCCCACATAACCCTTAGCCCATATAATTATTAATAAAACAATAACACATACATATTATTGACTACTACTTAACCAAAGTTACATTTATTACTCTTATAATATAATTTTATAAACGTAAAATATATAGTAAACGTTAGTACAAGCCTATTATTATTATAATATTTAGCATATTAAATGGTGCACTCAAAGTTCCAAGTTTAAAGCTTACATGTAACGTTTCAATCTTCTTTTTTTAATGACCGTTTTGATATTTAAAACTTATATATAGTTAATATAACTAGTATTAGCAGTATATAGTAAAAAATATTCGCATCTAAGTGAAGTTTTTGGAGAGGTGAATTATTTTTAACAGTGAATATCTACATTCATTTAGAGCTAGAATATGCTTTTATTGATTTTTTTGTTGGTAAAACGTTACGTTCTCAAAAAATACTTTATAAGTTATCTGGTCATCCTATGAACTAAATTTAGTTAGGGTTCCAACATCCAATCCGGTTAACCGTCCAACCGATCAACCGAACCGAAAAAACGTCAACCGGATCGCAATTTTGACAAACCAGTTTAAATATGCCAACCGGATTAATATAACACAAACGGGTCACCTGTTGAAAAACGGATAATTTGATTTTTTTTATTATGTCGACCTGCAACGATATTTCTCATTACAGCGCGCTTGTCAAATTTAACTAAATTTTTGTCCTCAAATTTAAGTTTTGGGGACAAAATTATTTTTACAAATGCGCCGTAATATATAGGTAATTGGGTATCCAAGTCACCCGATTAGCATTACCTGATTACAATCGGGTGACCCGTTTTTAATCGGATAATCGGGTTTAGTTTCGGATAACCAGTTCCAATCAGTTTTCACCCGACGGGTCACAGTTGGAGATTTTCAATCTGGTTTGGAACTCTAAATCTTGTATATTGGTAAGTCTTGTATTTGATATTTACCTGATACTTATTCATTGGTTTGATGTCAAAATTTCGCAATCTTATTGGCTAAAGTGCCAAACTTTAAATGACCTTTTTGTTTGGGATGAGTCCCAACCCAATTTTACATGTAAAAAATTTGGGATTTCTAGCCGTAATATAATTTATATGTCAGAATGTTTGATATTACGGCAAACTAGAGGCATTTTGCAAAACCTAGTAAATACTATTTGGGATTCTACCAGATTCCAAACTAGTAAGTTTGGGCCGCAACCCTAGTTATAGAAGTAGGTACCAGGGGGAGAAAAACCATAATGGCACCTAATGCCGGGTAGATCAACTTTTCCGGGCCAACTGGATTGGAAGTCTGGGATGTATTAGTGAAAGACCGATAGAAAAGTGATAGTTAGTACTGGGGTTGGAGCGAACCTTACAAGAGCAGAAGTAGGTAATGGTAGCGGTTAGGTATTCTCTGACTGCAAGTTGCTTGCTTTGGTGAGTGCGTAAGTTACCGAAGTGTAGGTAATACTTGTGTGGAACAGGGACTGCTCTACCAAGTGTACCACGAGGATAAACTAGTTCTAAGAGGATATAGTTAGCATCCAGGACTATCTTCGACTGACTAATGTATCGGAGAGCTGTACCGTGATCACAAGTAGGATTGGCATGCGAAGCTTGGACCAGAGGGTTTAAATAGGCAATCCCCTAGTTGGGTTGTAGGTATGGCAACTAGTGTAGAACCTTCAGGCGGACTACTTCAATTAGACAACCAAAAGTTGTATGTGTGGCTAGTTGTACTCTCATTCAATGTAACAATTGTGGGGCTGCCCAAAGAGGCGCCCTTGATCCACAGGCTTGATTAAATAAACTTTCACCCAGAGCAGGAACTTTGATATAAAAAAAAAAAAAAAAAGCAAGTTTTATATATTTTATATATTCAAAAGGGGTTTTATATATTCAAAAGCAAATTTACATATTTTATATATTCAAAAGTGGGTTTTAACAGCTATTACAGTTTTAAAAAATTTGCACTATATTTATTTACCCAATACTAGATGTTATAATTACTATGATATAAAATTTATATGTAATAATTCAACTTTTAGCAAATTTACTTGATTTTAGGGGTAGCAAAAACATTTAAATTCATGCAAGTCAGTTATGATTTATATGAAAGATGTCCAGGTCCTGTGGTTATACATAAACTATTTCAGTTTCAAGATTATTTTTAATAGACTTGAAAGTTTAAGTGTAGTTTTTTATAAAATTTCTGGTTTATATATAATATTGTGATCACATCTTTTGCAAAGCACAATAAATTAATTTATATCAGTGAGATTTTATTAAAACCTATGTAAGAGACCCTGTATAGTTTATGTGGCAATCGGTATTTTGATCTTCCAACAATAGGTTCTTTGATTAAACATGCCTATTTTTATTCAGCTATAGGTCTTTATTGTTGTTTTAGACTGATGTGCAAGTTAGATAACTGCGTAATGTTATCACACGAAATCAGAAACAGAAGGCCTTGTTTAATAACAAAGAAAATGTGGTTTATTATTAATTTAATTAGCTATATAAAATAAACGATTATTCTTGTATTGATATATAATACAATGATTTGTATATGCTGTAAGTGGTTTTTGGGGTATTATATTCAAACTAACCCCAAGAGTTAATGTGCAAAATTGAGACATTAAAAGTTAGTTTAGAACTAGAAAAATAAAACCTAATCAAAACTTCAACTATTTAGCCACTAACCTTAAAAAAAATAGCAAAAAGATAAAAAAGGCGAGTGAAAAGAAGAAGGTTGTTATCATTATTGTTATCCAGTAGAAAAATGCCATTTAGCCTTGATGAATATTTATTATTACTATTATTATGAGCTAGGACCAATGAATTTTTAGAGAATTAATATAGTATAATCCAGAAATATAATTCCTATATTCAAATAATTCATTGTTTATGCCAAGAAACACGGTAATTATAAACAATATGAGATGCTGAAAATTTAACAAGCAATGACTATGAGAAAATAAATTACAAAATCAGGTATCGCATATTAAAAATTAGAATTTTATACAATACAAAATACAGGAATATGACTATATTCACACCTTGTTTTATATCCAATAAGAAGCAAGATTTTGTATATGAATGCTATTAAATTGCAATATGGTAATACAATTCTTTATTCATTAAAAAAAAATAATGGACCAGACCAGGTATTATTCAGAAAAATCTAAATATGGGTCTGGGTCAATGAATAAAATTCATGTGCACAATATGCACCTATGCACAATTTTTTTGTGTACACAATTTTTTAAATTGAATATGCACATGTGCACAAAGATTTTCTTAATTAACATATAGATTGTGCACAATTTTTATACAAAATTAATAAAGTGTGTACAAAAAAATTTTTCCAATATGTACATGTGTACAAAAATGTTTTTTCGGATTTTATACACTGGTTTGGGTCATATAATTTTGGATTCAGGTCTGGTCCGTCAACTGGACCAGACCCAGATCTTTTGCAGAATACTAATATTCACATATCAAGATAAATTTCATATTATTAATAAAGCATAATCTGTATATAAAATAGCCAAAATTAGGCCACAAAAAATTAATCAATTGGTTTTCATAACCCAGCTGGGTCAAAATTTGGAAACCTTGAAAACAATTTGTTTATATGTTTTAATAACTGGGTGGGATTTTAATATGAAATTTTTTTTTTAAAAAAAAAAAATGCCGGCCATCCGGGTTAATTTAAAAAATTCATGTTATGAAAACCAAGTAATTAAATTTATATGGCCTTAAAGATCGAGTAATATTGGGTTTATCAATTTTCATACCAGTTCCTATTGAATACAGCATTTGATTGTATGAAACATAAATCATCAAATTTGAAATTTCAAATAATAGTCGAATATTAAGTAATAAAACATACTATTAAAGTAGTATAAAAATTTAATAAGAAATATATATTAGGCCACACAAAGTTAATTTTTTGTTTTGTATAACATGATGTTCTAAAATTTCAGTTGGCAGATCAGTTTTTTTTTTAATTTACTATAAATTAATTAATGCTTATATTCATATCCAAAAAATTTTAGATTTTTTTCAGTTCTATTGGGTAACTCCAGAAAATTAAGATATCATCAGGTGATATTAGAGAAAAATTAAATAGCAAAAATAGATAATTGACACAATTAAAATTTTAAAAAAAGGTTAGAGGTTATGCAAATAAAAAATTAATTTTGTATAGTCTTATACTAAAATTTAGCAAGAAATTTTTTTGTTTAGTACAAAAAACAGTTTTGTAAATATGATTCTTTTCATAAATATATTACACAAATTCTGTGATTTTATTGGTAAGTTACTGATGGGGTTTAGTACTTACAATAATGATAATGATAAAATGTATATAAATAAATTTACATCTTTGGTGATCATATATTTTGTATATTTCTATCTGATTTGCTTATAATTTTAAAAAATTTATCACATAATTCACATAATTTGAAGTGTAAAGCAGGCAGAAATTGGGGTTTGTCATAGCAAAAAGTTAGGATTCCTAGGTGAACAGTCTATGGGCACATACCAAATCATATGATTTTGCATATACTAATTATCACATAATTTAAACTTACATAAGTGTTAAAATAGAATTTTTCTTTAATTTTGAACACATTTTTTTTGACAACCAACTAACTAAATTCAATGAATTTTTTTTAAACAATTCTACAAATCAATAGAATTTATTTAAAAAAATTTTCATCGAATTCTATCAAGTAGTTCTCAAGAAAATTTAATTCAATTTTTGAAAAATTCAAACCATCTTTTAAAAAAAAATAGCTGTGAAAAATTTCTAACCTTTGAATAAAAATTTCTTTACAACTATTTGATAGAATTTGATAGACATTTTTTTAAATAACATAA
Organism: Gigaspora rosea; assembly: GCA_003550325.1. NCBI lineage: Eukaryota > Fungi > Glomeromycota > Glomeromycetes > Diversisporales > Gigasporaceae > Gigaspora > Gigaspora rosea. The sequence goes on from QKWP01000631.1 coordinate 197,875, forward strand.
ATGGGATGATGAGATTCATAAAAAAAGATTTCATTGAATTTTATCAAGTATTTGTTAAGAAAATTTCGTTCAAAGTTTGAAAAAAATTTGTCTGCCCCTTAAGAAAGCAATAGAAAGTTTTTAAACTTTGAATGAAATTTTCTCAACAACTACTTGATGGAATTTGATGAAATTTTTTTTAAATAAATTCTACTATTTGACAGAATTTATTTAAAAAATTTACTTCGATTCTATCAGGTAGTTGCCAAGAAATTTTCATTCAAATTTTGGGAAATTTCTGTCATGGCTATTTTCTTAAGGATAGTGACAAATTATCTTGACAAATACGCAATAAAATTCGATAAATTTTTTCTAAATAAATCCTATTATGCTAGAATGTTATTTAAAAAAATTTCTATTGAATTTTATCAGAAATTTGTTGAGAAATTTTCATTCTAAGTTTAAAAATTTTTTGCGCAGCTATGATAGAACTACTTGATAGAATTCGATGAAACCTTTTTTAAATAAATTCTACTTATTTGTAGAATTGTTTAAAAAAAATTTCATTGGATTTAGTTGGTTGTCGAAAAAAATGTGTCCAAAATTTAAGAAAAATTCTATTTAGACACTTACGTAAGTTCAAGTCACGTGATAATCGGTACGTGCAAAATCACTTGATTTGGTACGTGCCCGTAGACCGTCCGGATACTGGAGTAGGTTCAACTGTGAGGTGCGAAGCGGATCAAATTTTCATTGCCGTCATCATATGATTATCGGATAAATCGGATAACCGAATAATCCGTTTAATTATTTAAATCGAATTTTTATCCGGTCAGATAAAAAGTTCTATCTCTACTCTTTATAGAATTAAAAAAAAACTGACCGTTAACTTGGCAGAGTTCAGTCCTGTGAATAAAGTTTTCAATCGGGTTTTTATAAAAAAAATTGTCTGTAAAAGTTTGTCTTAAAAAATAGTCAAAATACATCGATTTTATTGGCCAGTCACGAACATGAGAAAATTGGTGATTGTCGAGTATAAGCATAGTCAACTAATAATGAAGCCTTTGACAGTGTTGTCAATTGGAAAACATTAGATAATTAGAGATTTTTAATTTGGAAGATCCCAATACTCTCCTTTTTATTTTTAACTAATCGCAGTTACAGTTGGCGATTTATACCAAGTTATGCTTCCAATACATCTTCCAATAAATGAATTAATTATTGGAAGGTGTCGGAATTTATTGGAAAAGCAACGCCTTCCAATCTTCGTCAATATTGACAATTGTTTTTGAAAATATATAGTTTAGAAGATCGATGGTGTACAGTAGTAGGTAATCAAAGTAAATAATTTATAGTATTTCTATAATTTTATTTATTTAATTACAAAGCCCCAGCCGATTTTAATTTGGAAATCAAATCATCCACTGAATCTACTTTACCACCACCTTTTCTTGTTGGTGGATCTGTTACAGAAATTGTTTCTAGTCGAGGGGTTATGTCAACATTTAAATCTTGTGGTGTAAATTTAGTCAAAGGTTTCTTTCTGGCTTTCATGATATTAGGGAGAGTAGCAAACCGAGGTTCATTTAATCTAAAATAAAATTGCCATATTAATATAATTGAAGACTATAAATAAGGTGAATTTAATAAACCTTACCGTAAATCCGTAGTGATGACTGAAGGCAATTTACTGCCAATTGTTTCTAGACCACCATCGACTTCACGCGTTACTTTAAGACTTTCTCCGTTAATATCAATTTTGGATGCAAAAGTAGCCTAAAATATCAAATAATGTTAACAATCAATCATATGAAATGAAAAGTTTTCATCTTATTTTCTTACCTGAGGCCAATTCAATAAGCCAGCTAACATTTGACCTGTTTGGCTAGCATCATCATCAATAGCTTGTTTTCCTAAGATAACCAAATTCGGTTTTTCTTTTTCAACGATGGCCTTTAATAATTTAGCAACACCCAAAGGTTGTAATTTTGGATACGATTCATCAGATACTTCAACATGTATAGCCCTATCCGCACCCATAGCGAGTGCAGTTCTCAGTTGTTCTTGGCTTTTAGAAGGACCACAGGTCACCGCGATAATTTCCTTTACTACATCTCCACCTAATTTTTCTTTTAATCTTATTGCTTCTTCAATCGCAATTTCATCAAAGGGATTAAGAGAATGTTTTACATTAGCGGTCTCGACGGCAGTCTTTTGCGCGTTAACTCGAACCTTTACTGTAAAATCTATAACTCGTTTACAACCTTTTATTATAGTAGTATTAGTAGTAAATAAGGTCCTTTAATCATTAATAATTAAAATGTAAAAATACTTACCGACGAGAATTTTTAAATTTGACATTTTTTTTTTTTTTTATATCAGTTCGCGAAGAATAAGCTTTATATTAACTCAAGCCTGCGTGATTGGCTGAATATTTCGCACATCTCACGCGAAAACGATAAATTTCGTCTCACAGCATATATTAGTCACCAAATCATATGACCCTGTTCTTCTGAACACTCTTGCGCCTGCCAAAGGGTATAAATAGGACGTCTGTCCAGGTTTGCCGCCCATATAAAAAGCTTTTTCCTTAAACTTGTCTTCTAATTTCTTTCGCGTAGCGACTCTTTAGAATATATTATTTGAAAATAATAAAATATAAAACCACAGCCTTGGCTATACTTGGTTACAAAACGTTACAATGTCAAACAGTATTGTGGTAGGATTTTTGTTCGCTTTTATCAATAAAACGCAAAGATGATCCAAAATTCGGTTAGATAATGTCGCGTCACAATTTTAATCAGCTTTTAGAAGTTCGTATTCATCCATTTTCTTATATTTTCTCAGGCGACCGTTTATCGTTCTGTCATAAATGACGTAATTGAAAACGTGAAAAAAGATTTTGAAGATTCTGGAGTTGACGAGTCAGTTTTACGCATGTTACAGGACGTATGTGGTCTATGAACAAGTTTCCTTCGTGAGGCATAGTAAATGACTAACAAATTAATCCATTTTTTGACAACACATTTTAATAATCAATTTACATGGAAAACACGTAGACGTGGGAACAAAAGATCAAAGGTTTAAGAGTCACCACTTGGGACCAGGGAGACAATACCGGTAATATGGAAGGACTAAGTCATAACGGTAATCTTGGTACTTCAGTTATGCCTACGTCGTATTCACAGCCTCCGCCAAATGATTCCCATCCGAAGGTAATATTATAATTATAACAACACGTAAGTCATTATTGTAAGGGTGGCTTATACCTTAATTCATATTTTTATTTTTAACAATATACTAGGCTCCATCTTTTGATTATGAAGCAGCAAATCTTCCGACTCTTGCGAGTTCGACAATTAATATTAATGATTTTAATGGAATGGGCAAGCCTCAACCTCATCTGGTATTCGTTGTGATACTAATATAATTGCTTAAAGCTTTTTTATATATATTTAATCTAAATAATCACCATTAATTAGTCTCCAATGAAAAATGGCAATAGCAATACAATGTCTTCAACACCATCTACGAATGATCCTCAGGCTCAGGTGTTATACACTCTTGGATCTCACCTTGATGGTACTAGAATTTTTTTCCTCTTTTTTTTTTTTTTTGCAAAAAAAAAAAAAATATATATATATATATCATAAATTAATTAGTATTATCAAAAGTTTCATTACAGCATTTGCCACAAAATGATACATCCGTGGGTCACGATCCTACATACCATCAGCCAATCAAACAACAGGTTCGGATTCTTACATTTGAAATAGATTTTATCCCGAATCAACTCCTGTGCGATTTTTTATGTCGTATTTTCTGAATCCAAAGGAGGTCGATGTTGTATACTCTGACCAACTTAAAATCAAAGACGACAGGCTTGTGTATAGTGAAGCCCATATGAAAGCGCCAACGCCACCTCCACAACATTCAGCATATGATTCGTCAAGAAAAGAAACGAGACGTAACGAGTTGTACGGAGAAGAGGATGATATTAATTCCGATCTCGACGACTCGGATGATGAAGGTAACACTGAAGGCGAGGAAACACAAAATATTATTTTATGTTTGTATGATAAAGTAAATGATCCGTCACTAGTTTTTGTCGAAAATGTGCATTCTTTATTTCTGGCAGCAATTATTAATGACTAACTATTTTATTTTATTATTTTATTTTATTTTATTTTATTTTTTCAATTTTTTTTTTTTTGCATCTTTCGCAGGTGACTCGTACAAAAAACAAATGGAAATGCCAATTGAAAGATGGAATAATGTCAGTGAACGGTCGTGATTACCTCTTTCAGAAAGGAAACGGTGACTTTGAATTTTAAAAAATAGTGATCCCGGATCAGCTAAAGCTAATTTCCGGCTTGGCCGGTCGAATTTTTTTTTTCAAAATCGGCCGATCGATTTCTTACAATGATAATAATTCACGCATAAGCTTTTGATCATTGCAAAAAAGTTTTTTTTTGTACATATATTGAGTCACACTTTTCTTCATATCATTAGAGATATAGTGCGTAAGCGATGTACTCAAGTAATGGATTTAGATCAATGAGAAGTGATACAATATTTTAATTAGCATAAAGGTTTTAATTAACACTATCAAACATAAACCATAATATGGTGTTATTGACAGAAGTCAGGAACTCCTACTGGACTTTTAGATTTTCAATATTTCAATAAAAAAGAATAATCTCATGAGTCTCTTTATCTGTAACGTTTTAAATCCGCCTAAAACCGTGAATATTAGTAATAAAACTTTGTCGACATTTTTTCTGGTATATTTTAATAACCAATCAAATTGACTTTAATTTTGTCCGACAAAACTAAAGTCAAATATGCAAAATATACGGCGTATATATTGCATATTTTGTCGCATGATTTGTAGAAGTTCGATCTTCCATGTAGATAGCAAACTTTCAAAGAATGGACTTGAAAATTTTAAAGAATATATCAATATATTGCCACTATTTGTCACACCCGTAAGGGCTGCTCTTATGTATGACAAATAAGCCGGCTTATTTGTGAACTAATTATTATAATATATTAATTTTAATCATTCTATCGGTTTATCAGTTTCACCTATCAAAATTAAAAATTAAAAAACATAGAACAGCATTCGTATGATGTCATTTGTTTATCCTTATTTACGTTCCCGTTATATAAGCGATGGAATCACAAAATGGATCGGTTCGATAACTGCGGAAAGATAATCTTGTCAAATACCATTGGCTAGGTAACTAAGCTTTTTACAAGACGTCCCATGGTATAAACAAGCAATACCAGATACATAAACAATGGAAATTTATTACGTTGGTATCATGATATACTTTGGATGTGGCAAAAAGAAGAAACTACGAAGTATATCCGAAATAAAATCAATGAGGCAAATAAAATTACCAAAATCAGAACTCGCGGCAGGTATTAATTTTTGGGGACTAGTTTTAACTTTGTGTAGGTTGTGGAGAGAAGTAAACCGTAGTATACTAATAAAATTGACTTTTAGGGTTAAGCATACCGATAGATAAAATATTGCGCCTACCGGTATGGTTTGTATCAGAATTCAGAATATCGTAGTAAGTGTATACACGTGTATATAGTTTGATATATGTACATGTGATATATCAGATGCTAATTATTCTTGCGACTTTTATTGATGGTTTAGAATTTAAAAATAGCTCGCTTCTTATGAAATTTTAGAGGAATTTTCTTAAACACTTGGCATTTTCTATCCTATTACATACCTGTTAGCTATCCGAATATCATAGGCCGACATTTTGGCCGGCGTAAATCAATTGCCCGGGTAACTTATTTATATACTTTAAAGTACTTTTTGGGAGTGTAACGTTTCACTAATAAAAAGCCATTTTTCACTTCGAAGGAACGTTTATATTCACTATGTAAAAAATATCAGTAAAAACTTCACCTAGAAGACAAAATATGCTTACCACTTATTGGACCATACTATAGAGTGAAGGTAACGTTTTCGTCCATAACTATTTTATTACTTTAGATTTAAATAAACTTTTATTTCTAACTGTTTAATTTTAATACGTACAAGCTCTTAATAATAAAAGATCCGGGTTTAATATTTATATTTGGTCGGTTATTGCAGTTCTAACCATAAATTAGCAATTAAAGTTTTAGTCATGCCTTGTACATAATAAATATCACATTTACCCATTTTCCGCGTATCTATTTTCTAAATATAAGTAGTAAATTTTTTTGCATGTATTTACTAGTTTGTAAGCTTCTTTATAAAACTTCTTTTGTTTTCTAATACTGTGATATTAATTAAAATATGTATTTTGATTGGTTAATTATTTTGGGATGGATATACCAAAATTAACCAATTATATGAATTTCCTCCTATGAACCCAACTACCCAGTAGCCAAAGTTTCAATTTTGAAATATTTGCAGTTATTTTTTTTGATACATTTCTAGAAAGTTTTTAAAAGGAGTATACTAAATTTTTTACTTTTAATTTGGCAAAAATATTTTTCAAAAAAATTTAAGAAATATAGTATAGGTTTTGGAATCATATAATCTTTAAATTTTCTAATGAGTGTATTACAAGACTCATTTGCTATTTTTTTTTGTAAGCTATATAGAGAAGACTTTATTGATAAAAGACTTTTTTTCTAAAATTTTGTATACAAAAACACTACTTTAACACTTTTGGTTTGTATACCAAATATATAAAAGGGTTTCCACAAATGAAAATAGATAAAAACCTTTGATTAATTTTTATAAAAACTATTACTTTGTAGTATCTTGTTTTTTGACTTTAGCAAATTTTTTGTTTTTTATTTGTGAAAAAATTTAGTTTAAGTAATTATTAGAAAGAATTGTAAACTATTCAATAAAAGAAGATTGTATTTTTCTCACCTTTAACATTTTAAAAAAAAAAAAAAAGAAGATTGTATTTTAATAAAATATTGTATTTTAACTATTTTTATTTCAACTTTTTTTATATATTATATATTAGAGTTCTGCAATTTGATTTGATTTAATTTGATTAAATATTTGATTTCAAATCAAATTCAAATACAAAATATTCAAATCAAATCAAATTCAAATTGATAAATATTTGATTTGACAAATATTTGAAATATTTGAAAATTTATATATAAAATTTTAAAAAATTCCAAATCAAATACGGAATTTTTAATTCAAATCAAGACAAATTTGATTTGATCAAATTCAAATATAACTAATATTTGATTTGATTGGAGTTTGAGGAACTCTATTATATATATAAATACTATATTTTTAAAACTATATATTTTAAAAAGTTAATATAACTTGTTAAAAAACATATATACAAACATATACTTAATAAAAAAGTTTTTAAGACATGATCTTACCTTAAAAAAAATAATAATAATTTGCTAAAAAACAAAGCTGCTTAGTTGTAGTAAATCAATTTAGCCACAAAACAATGTGTTTCTTTTTTATATTCTTTTTAAATTATAAGCTATTGGCTATTAAAGTTTGTATAGTCTTTAAATATTATATGCTATATAATGCATTTAAATCTAATTTATATTTTTCATTATATATTTTTATAGAATTTGTTTTTTTAAAACTTTGAATAAAAATAATTTAACCGAATTTAAAAAATATTCATCAAATTTAGTTAAGTAATTATTAAGATATTTTCATTTAAATGTTTACAAAAATTATACTATAGCTATTAATAATTATTTTGAATGTTTTAAACTTAGAATAAATTTTGTTAAATATTTAGCCAAATTTGGTATTTTTTTTATTTGAATACTATAGATCTGTAAAATAAAATAAAAAACTTTATTAAATTTGGTTAGGTAGTTGTTAAGATAATTTTGTTTAAAGTTTTATAAAAATTTTGCTAATTATTTTAATAGGTATTTTAAATATTTTCAAAACTTTAAATAAAAATATTTTAACAACTATCTAACTAAATTCAATAAATCTTTTTTTACTTAATTCTATAAATCTATAAAATTTAAATAAAAAAATTATTAAATTTGGCTAGATTGTTGCTAAAATATCTTTATTTAAAGATTTGAAAGCATTCAAAAATATTCAAAATACTTAGAATAGTAATATATATAATAAATATAACTTTATATTAATATATTTTTTCTAATAAGTATAGCTTTGTTTTGTTTTTATATTTATTAATTAGAACATTTGTTATATATATATATATAATGTATCAGAAGTAATGAAATACCTATATATATATTTAAAAATTCTTCATGTTTTATTATCTGAAGGTAAGTCAATAGAAATCAAGCAAATTTTTTTTAGTAACTTGTTTTAAAAATTTAAATTAAAATTACTTGACAAAAACTTGACCAAATTTGATAAAAATTTTTTTAAACTAATCCTATAAGTTTATAAAATTAATTTAAAAAAATTTTTATCAAATTTGGTTAAACTTTTGTTAAATTATTTCTGTTCAAAGTTTCAAAAAAATTTTATTATAAAAAATTTGCTTGATTTCTATTGACTCACCCATCTATTAAACAATTTCAAGTTTTTTTTTATTGTTTTTAATTTTGAACTTGGCTGTAGTTACACTATACTTAACATTAATATCAAATGGACCATCTATGCACACTCTATATTAGAAAGCATGTCATTAAAATAACCCTTAATTTGATAGCCAAAAAGTATCAAATTGATACTATACTTACATTCTTGAAAAATTTATATTTATTTCAAAGTTGGTAACAAAATTATTTTCGATAACTGTACTGGTTTCTTTAATTTCAAATTTTTAGCAATAATAATAACAGATCAATTATTATTAGCAACATAAATTTGTACTTGGTCTTTTTGTTAAATTCTTAAAGTATATATCTTAACGATATAGAATTTATTGCAAAGAGATTTAGTTTGTATACAATATCAAACAATATAAAATATTGATCAATAATACAGATTCTTCTTTGTTGTTATATAATGTATATTGGATTTATTCTGCAAAGAAGGCACCAAATTATTTTTACCAGTTTGTAAAAAGATAAAGATGGAGTATACAGTTTATATGATAATGAATATGAAGTATCCAGACTAGATAAAAATGAAGTAATGCTAATCTAAACAATAATAAAGGTGAAGTATATACTAGTTTAAATAATGATGAAGGTGAAGTATATGCTAAACTAGGTAATAATGAAAATATTGAACTAGATGAGTAAGCCAAACCAAATGATGATAAAAGTGAAATATATGCTTAGGGATGTTAAGTAGTTCGTTCAGTCCGGTTCTGGTTCAGTCCCAAGAAGTTCAAAGAAAAAACGAACTGAACTGAAGTTCATAAATTTTAATCAAACTTTAAAAGTTAAACTTGAGTTTGAACTTGAGTTTATAAACTCAAAGCATAAACTTCGGGTTAACTTTAAGTTCAAGCTCGAGTTTATGAACCAAGTTTATTTAATTTTAAATACAACAAACCATACTTAAAATAATTTTTTTTACACTTTCTTAATTATATTGCAAAATTACTTTCAATTTATATTTTATTTTGTTAGTTTTTATGTTTTAACATCAATAACATACAGAATTATGTAAATTTATAAATTTACATTCCTGGTTTTGTGTGACAGCATCGTGTAGCTACCTTATTTGATTTTACCCTATATTATCCTATATTATCTTATAAGTTAACTGGATAACTTATTTGTGTAACCCGTTTATTAATTTTATAATCCGGTCATCCGGGTAACCTAGCGGTTAACCGGTTATTATACCCTAGGGTACGACCTCTAGCTAGCGTGCGGGACGGGCCGGGTCGGGCCGGGCTTGCTTAGACCCGAAACTCAGCCCGAAAATTATTTGTAAGCCCGAGCCCGGCCCGTGAAAAAAAAAAGCCCGTAAAATAAACCGGGCCGGGCCTGATTTAAACTATACCCGACCTGGCCCGGCCCGCAGATTTATATGCATTACTAAAATTTTTTTACATACAGCTATTATCATAATTCCTGGACACCTATAAAAATTTGCTGAATGATGTTTCGGCCGATCCGGTTAAGTTATAGAATATTTATTTAATGGTATCAGGTTCATTTGGTTTCGATCAACTTACCAATAATTAAAACTTAATTCGCAGAGAATTAATTTTAGGTGAAGTTATTTTACAATCGATTATTCACAGACAAGTCTGTTTCACAAAAGCTATTTCACCAAAAAGCTAATTCGCAGGCAAATTAATTCTAGTCATTGTCATTAGAGTTAAGTTTAGGTTTAAAGTTGGTGCAATTTATAAATAAATTGTCGATACAATATATTGAATTAAATAAATATCTACGAACTAAGTTTTCAACACGCGTTTGTCAGTGAAATAATGCTGATGTAAATTCATTTATTTATTATGGTCGATTGTTTTATTTTTATTTCAAAAGAGTCAACAATATAATTTAGCCACAAGAATAATGAGGATTGAAAATTAATTTATTACAATATTATGTTAATGGATACGTAGCAACAAATAACGGGTTTATTCGGTGACGAAAGATTCGAAGGATCGTTTTTACATGGCAATTAAAAAAACATCTGACTTTGAATTTAATGTGCTAACCTGGACCACGAAAGGGGCTCAGATTGCGAGCGTATTAAATTCAAAGCCAGTTGTGCTGTTATTGGATGCGAAACATCCAGGAACGGTTTTATTTTTAACAAATAAATCACTTAGCTTAATCGAGTCTATTTGGCGCATAAATAGTACTTATATTATTAAAAAAAACAAAATAATGAAATAATATATTCTGTTTCAGAAAATTTAAATTTTAAGATGTACTTATATAACGTTCCTGGTTTTAGTGCAACTGTGTCGCGCAGCTACCCTAATTCTTTAATTGTGATTTTCACTATGGTGTTAATGATTTGATTGGGTAATTTACTTGTTACGATTTTGACCATAAGTTTGCCGGGTATTATCAGGCCTAATCGGGCTTTCTTATAAAAGCTTGAACTCGGCCCGATATTTAACAAGCCCGATTTGTGTTTGGCCCGAACAACAGCGGGCTCAAAATTATAGGCCCGAACTGGACCAAAGCCCAGCCCGGCCCGCAAGTTTTCGGGCTTAGCCCGGCCCGTCCCGCACCCTACCTCTATCCCCAATTTTTATAATGATCTGCACGTGATTAGTGCCGATCATAACCGAATTAGCAATTAAATGATTTTCTAACAATACAAATCTTTATTAGTCTTGGAATTTTGTGTTTGAAATTTAAATATTTTAAACTTGTTAAAATTATCTAACAACTGCCCAATTAAGTTTGTTCATAAATGTTCTGAGTTACTGTCTTTTCACAGTATTTTAGTTCTCTAATTAGCTGGTTTTTTTATTTGTTTCTAGAGAGATTTGAACTGGCAACCTCTCAATTTTCAACCTCAAAGCATAACTACTATACTATTGATCCAAAGGTTATTATTTTTAAAATTTAAATATTATGACAGATTAAAATAAAACATGTATAATATAAAAAATTAACAAGCTACTAAAAAATAAAAATTTTTGGTGTGTATTTTTTAGGGTTAGATGTTAAAGTTAGAGGTTAGTTTTAGAGCAGAGTTTATATTAAGTGGGTTTTAGAAGGATCCGTGACAATTATTGTCACAAAATTTATATATATATGTACTGTACCAGTACTGTACCGTGTACGATTTTTAAAATTTTTTAGGGCCTTTTTTGTCAGCTTTTTTTTATAGTAAAGATTTAGGGGGTTAGAGTTATTAATATGTGGATTTTTTATTTTACAGTTTAAATATTCGGCCTCGAACCTGAGATAATAAACTATTATTTCCGGTCCGAGGTTTTCATATATTGATATATTGTAGGATCTAAAAAAAATTGGTTTACCGTACCGATACGATGTGTTTCATTGATGCTTGGTTATTAAGCAGGAAGACATGTTAGCTTTTTCCGTAGTAACATTTGATATGTGTGAAACAACACGTTTTTTTTATCTTTGATCTCACCTAGATATCTCAATTTTGAATCTGCATCGGAAAAACATTTTAATAAAACTAATAATGATCTTTGTTTTTGATTGGCCCGATATTTTTGACCAGCCGTTTTTTTATCGCGCGCAAGCCGAATCAGTGATCATCCCTTGCATCTGGAAAAAAGTTTATATAGAACGATAAGCACACGTTCTTGCTACACTATCCTACTTGTGAGGTCGAATCTACATCTTTTAACAAATAAATATGGCTGCAGTTACTCACGAAGTTGACGCTTGGGTAGCGATTGCTAACTTGATTTTCTCCTTTTTTTTTTTTTTTTTAATTCAAAAATACTAATGATTTGTTCTTGTGTCAATAGAACAGTTTTCTTAACACTTCTTTACAAGAAGACGATAAGGAGATTTACGATTTAATTCAAAAAGAGAAGTATAGGCAGTTCTCTGGTCTGGAGTTGATTGCATCTGAGGTAATATTTATATTTTTAGCTCAATTATTTCATATAATGATACCTTCAAACAAGATTTAAATTATAAACAAAGAAGGCAATAAATTTATTTAGGGTTTTTTATATTATAGAATTTTACTTCTCTTGCTGTTATGGAAGCAAATGGATCACCATTAACAAATAAATATTCTGAGGGACTTCCAGGTGCTCGTTATTATGGTGGTAACGAATATATTGATCAAGTTGAAAATCTATGTCGCAAAAGAGCTTTACAAGCTTTCCGATTGAGCTCAGAAGAATGGGGTGTAAATGTACAACCTTATTCAGGAAGTACCGCAAATTTTTGTGCTTTAACAGCTTTGCTTCAACCTCGTGATCGTTTGATGGGGTTAGATTTACCGTCAGGAGGGCATTTAACTCATGGATGGCAAACTTCAAAGAAAAGAATTTCAAGTTCGTCAATATATTTTGAATCAATGCCTTATCAATCTAATCCAGAAACCGGTTATATTGATTATGATAAACTCGAAGAAAATGCTAATCTTTTCCGTCCCAAATTAATTATCTGTGGTGCGAGTGCATATCCACGTGACTTTGATTATCCTAGACTCAGAAAAATTGCCGATCAACATGGTGCATATTTGTTAGCGGATATTGCACACATTAGCGGTTTAGTTGCAGCCCGTGAAGCAAATAATCCCTTTGAATTATGTGATGTTGTTACAACAACAACGCACAAGACTTTAAGAGGACCGCGTGCTGGTTTGATTTTTTTCAGAAAAAAAAAGGAGAGTGATTTAGAAAATCGGGTGAACAATGCAGTTTTTCCTTCTAATCAAGGAGGTCCACATAATAATACCATTGCTGCCATCGCAGTTGCCCTTAAACAGGTAGCCACACCTGAGTTTGTCAATTACGCCAAACAAGTTCGAGCTAATGCTAAAGCTTTAGGTGAAGCACTTTTAAATTATGGATACAAATTAGTGACGGGTGGTACGGACAATCATTTAATCCTTTGGGACTTGAAACCTCTTAAATTAACTGGTAGTAAAGTCGAGAAGATTTGTGATATGGTCAAGTATGTAAATCCATCTACTTTCAAATATTCTATTCTTATAACCAAAATGAGGTGATAATGTTCATTTGTGTTTTCGTAACGTATTATATTTCAAATATGCAGTATAACTCTTAATAAAAATTCAGTCCTCGGTGATGTAAATATGGTTTCTCCAGGTGGTGTACGTATTGGTACGCCTGCTTTGACGTCGAGAAGTTTTAAAGAAGACGACTTTGTGAAGGTGGCAGAATACTTGCATCGTGTTGTACAAATTGCTATTAAAGTCCAGGTTCGTGCAAATTGTTGAAGTTTATTAGATTACCATTATCTTTATTATATATATATTCAATATTTAATAGTTTATAACTTAATTATTAGGAAAAAGCAGGTAGCAAAATGATGAAAGATTTTGTTGTTGCATGTCAAGATGTTGAAGAAATTTCTGCTCTAAAAAAAGAAGTAGAGGCGTTCGCTACTAGTTACCCAATGCCAGGTACGCTTTTAATTTTAATTATACGTTGATGTTATTCATAATTATCATAATTAACGTTAATTATTGAATTTTATAGGATTTGATCCAACCAATATTTCGCCTGTTGAAAGTTAAAATTTTAACAAGATTATTATCAATATTAGTCTAATTACGGTTCTTGTATTTGTATTAAATATAATACGATTCATTAATCCAATAACTATAGAAAGTAAAATTAGTCTAATATAATGGTATTATATATATTCAGGGGAGTATTTCGGTCAAAAAGAGTATTTAGATTGTATTAATCACACCAACAATACTAAACAAATCAAAATAAAGAGATACAAAATATTTCACATTCAAAATATCCTTATTTTTCTACAGTATTTCGATCTTTAATACCTGGGTAAAAATACATATTAAGTCAAAAATCATAATTAATAAATTAAAATATTTTATTTATATGTCTTAATAACAACGTATAATAATAATATCTACAAAATGCATATTTGCATAAGCGCAGCTATATTGTCTCCGTATTTAAAGTATATAAAATTTTTTTTTTATTTGTTATAAAATAGATCGCATATTACCATTTACATTTTCTTACAAAAAAGGCTATACCATGTGACCTTATATGTTGACCACGCAAAGATTGGCCAATTATGTGCCAAATTATAATCAACATTCATTTAAAATGGCTTTATCGCGTACCGATATTCTTTCGCTCTATCGTTCTTTTCTTCGCGTAATTGAACGATGGCCAACGGATTATTTACGTCCAAACCGAAATTTTAAACATGTTCTTCACTTACGTGTTACTGAAGGCTTTAGGCAAAATCTTTCAGTTAAGGACAAGGATGTACTTAGAGCTTTGGTCATGGATGCAGAAACTGAACTTGATGCTTTAAGAAGGCTGGCAAACAATGAATTTAAAGAGAAGGTTAATTATAAATTCAACTTTAATATATATATATATTTTTTTCTTTACAATTATTATCAAATTTAAGATATATAAAAAATCTGTGTACTTTCTTAATCAGTACCCACTTTCAGATAGAATTTATCGACCTGCAGCTAATCCAAAATATTATTCAGGACTTGTAACAGCAATAGATAAAGCAGCTAAATTGAAACAAGAAGAAGACTTAAAACCTTCACTATGGAAAAGATTATTAAAATATTTGAACAAGACGCAATGAAAAAACATTTGCCCTATTTTTTTGAATTTTGATATTGTTAAAATTTTACAGATGAAGATAAGATAAATCCTTATCACGTGACGAAAACTTTTCAAAATTCCAAAAAAGATTTCGTGCCAAAAAATAGTATAGATTTAAAATTCGGCCTATACTATATCGGTGATCTGTGAAATACTTGACCAAAACGACTTTAGTGGATCATTATATGCTTCGTAAGGTTACTTGTTAAGATTCTAATACAAAGAGTCATATTATACTCCATTCTGAAAACATTTTAAACAATAATGTTTTAGATTATGAAATTTTACCAATTCATATATTGGTTGTTATACAAAATAGATATTCTAAATTTAAAATTGATCTAAACTAATGAACCAATTCTTATTAAAGTCTTGAAATCTGATCATTTCCTAATCTCATATTTTCTTTAAAATAATCTTCAACAACACTTATTAATCCTAGAATTTCTTTTTCTGTATTATCAGCATGTATGCAAATTCTTACACGTTCTTTTCCAACGGGAACAGTTGGCGATCGGATTGGCTTTACATTGTATCCCGCCTTTTGAAGTATACGACTTAATCTTACTGCATTTGCATTGCCTGAAAAAAAAAAAATAAATATTGCAGTGATTACAAGAATGACTCATAGCTTGACTTATTGTAAAATAAAGTGATGTTAGTTACCTGGAACAATTATTCCTTGGATAGCACTAGTAGATGGTAACAAATTATCATGCGGTAATTTGATATTTGAACGGAATATATTTATTAATTTCATTAAATTTTGTCGGAGCTATAATTATCTTACGATTAGAATAATATTGATTACTGAATTTTTTAAAATTTTAATATTTTAAAATGTGATAATACCTGATCACCTATTTTACTAGACATGATTTCATAAGAGCATCTTATAGATATAAGGTTGCTATATGATAAGAAGGTGGAAAAGATTAATGGCCTCGCATAGTTGATTAGATATGACCTTAAGATTTTCGGACCAAGAATAGCCGCTATCATATAAAGATAATTTCTTTAAATATTTTTTGATTATTGAATAATAAAGAATATTTTGCGAGATCATAATTTGATTACCTCCATTGCTAGCCAATGCTTTTCCGAAAGTATGTAGTCGTGCAAACACGTGACGTTCCAAACCTAATTCACAAACGATCCCCCTGCCTTGGTAACCATACACACCATTCGAATGAGCCTGAGTCAATTCAAATTCAAGAGTTAAAATTCATAATTTAAAAAAGTTTTTATTTGATTGCTTCCAAGAGAAACCTATCAATAAATCTAATTTTTAATTTTCATCCCCTGAAGAATCGCATTATGACGTAATGACTATTGTTATCTATCATTACGGCAAAGATGAAAAAAAAAATAAGATTTATGATATAGGTTTTATTCTTGGCAACATTCATTTGATAATTATTTAAATTCAATACGTGCTTCATCAACGTATAAATACGCGTTAAATGGTTTTAGAACTTCAACAATTTCTTTTAAAGGAGGTATATCGCCATCCATAGAGTATAAACCTTCTACTGAAACGAAAATATTACTTTTTGCACCAATTTTCATTATAACATTATCTAATACTACTTTAAGATTTTCAACATCATTATGTTTAAAACTTGTAACTAATGAAGCTCTAGAATTTCTCACTCCATCATGTACACTTGCATGTACGAATTCATCAATGATAACTGCATCTCCCGGTTGTGGAACGCAACTAAAAAATCCTACATTCGCGTCAAAACCAGATGTAAACACCAATGCACTTTCAGCGTTATGAAATTCTGCAAGGTATGTATCTAATGATTCAGCATATGATGAATTTCCATCCAAAAGTCGTGAACCTGTTGAACCAAGTGGTGGATGAGGAAATGTGATAAGAGTATTTAAAAATTTTTCATGTAATATTTTATTTCTTGAAAGTCCAAGGAAGTCATTAGATGAAAAATCGACAGATGAAGGTGGTGCAACTACTAGAGAACGAGTTAGGTCACGTTTTTTTCTTTTTTCTAAAATATTTTCTAATTGTTCTTTCAATGGCATTGCGAAAAGATTTTGAAAGGTAATGAAAATCAATGTTCTTTTTTATTAGCAATATTAGATGATCTATCGTGGGACAAGTGACAATGATCGAACTTACTTTCATAATAAATATCGTGTAACTAAGATTGCTTTTAAGGTTACTGTAGTCTAGAGTTGGTTCAACTTTATTCCAATTCAAACTACTGGACTTATAAAAGTTGCCCAATATTGCAATTATAGTAAAGTACTTAATTATCAATTACTTTTTCGATTTACTAATGTCTATCAAATGATTTAAATGCAACTTTAGTTTAGCCCTATAACGCTTTATAGATAAATGAATATTTTATTTATTTATTTTATTTTGTGTAAACACATGTTATTTTCTTGGTCAATATATATATTAAGCTCACTTCATATAAGTTCAATATATATATATAATGTAAGTATGGGTAATTCGACGATAATTTGTGTTTATTATCCGACAATTTTATTATCATTTGACTTGATTCATCTTAGAGACTAAATCGAATTGTATGAGAATTACGATATGGTTAATTTGGCGAGTCATGGTAAAATGACGGCTATTTAAAACAAAGGAGTTTCGTATCAGATATATACATACGGTAATACAACACTGTACATAACAGATATATCAAGTATACGATAATTTATATCGATATCAATACTGCAATAATATATATCGATACTGTAATTTCCACTATATCTATACGATTATCTTGTTTTAACGTTAACAATGTAACAATGATAATCGGAATAAAAATATGATGCGTCAACAATAACTTACAGTTGAATTTATACAGTTTAAAGTACCTTTCAAAAGTGTAACAAGCGATAACACTTATTGCACTTATTGTGCAAAATCTCCGAAATGCTTAATGAATCTTAAAACAGAAGGCTATTCCAGTTTTTTTCGTGACTCATGTAGTGCCTGTATTATTTTGCCTGAAAAAAAAATCCTGATTTTTACTTGTTAGACATTCATTCACTCTTTGTATTGCATATTTGTGCGGCACAATAATTAGTTTATTTTTCGAACCATTAATAAAATTTCAAAGATTTTGATTTAGTAATGGCACAAGATCTCTCAGAATAAATTTGGTATGATAGTAGAAGAATCGTTAGAATGAGCCAATTACAAATGAAAAAAAAATTTTACATCGTTTTTATATCAAAAAAAAAAAGACTTATCCAAATGATTATATCTACGGTTATTATTCATTATATCGTAAACAGAGGTTTCAAATTTGTAGCATGAGGATCATTGGCATGCCATTAAATCTAAAAACATTAAAAGCATGTCATTAAGTCTAGAAGCATGCCATTAAGTCTAGAAGCATGCCATTAAGTCTATTAAGTCTAAAAGCATGCCATTAAGTCTAATTTAAAATTAATATAAAAAATAGACATTATAGTATCAAATACTACTATATAATACATACTAATATTATTAAGTAATAGCTTAATATTATAAATCTTGATATATATATATATAGTATTTAAGTTTTAAATGTTAAATTTTATTTCTATATTATTATATTGTATATTTGGCATGACCGCATATCACGAACCCTAAAATTATGTTCATTAATTGGTTTATTATCCAATATTGCTTGAGTCTCTACCTAAGCGAAATCGAAAATTTAGGTTTACAATAATTTTTTTAATTTGGCAAAAATTAACTAAATTCTCAATATTTTGTTAGTTAAATAGTTTATTGACAAAAATGAAGCTTAAATCATTATATTTTTAAAGTGCATATAAATATCTTTTAATTCATTTATAACTTTTTTTTACCAACACCTTTACCTAAAACTCTAAAGAATATAAATATATTTTTCATTAAATAAATATATTTTTTTTCAAAACTTGTTCCATTAAAATGCCTACTACTCGATCAAATAATATTCGTGAAGCGAGACGAAAAGGACATGTTGACAATATTGAAAATGTTGAAACGAAATTAAAGTTAATTACTTTATTTCGTGAAAATAACAATTATATACCTTTAAACAAAATACCTTTTTGTTATTTCGAAAGATTTAATAGAGCATTAGCTTATATGGGTAAACTTGTAAGTATACGGTACTATACTTCTAATTTATATTTATTTATTTATTTATTTTTTATTTAAATGATAAATTATTAAATATTTTTGATACATATTTTTTGTTAGAAATATGCTATTACCAACGAGATGAACACAATTTTAAGTCAACATGAAACTATCAAATATGGAATCATTGTTAGACTTAGCGAACCACTACAACAGGAGCGTAATGATATTCTTCCATCTAATAACAGCTTTAACCAACAGCATGAAAAATGTCAAATGACCTTACAAGAAACAGAAAATGAAGTTGAAGAACATGAAAAAAATAAACAAAGAGTAAAAAGGTGGTTAGTGGAAATGAAATCAAAGTGATTCTTTGTAGAATATTTAGATGGATAATAAGATTTTTGGGTGCATTTTTTTTGGATTTTGTATTATATTGATGATGGCTAGTAAGTAAAATAGAACTTGCATTTTTTTTTCAAACTTTTATATAAATGTAAAAAATTCACATACTTTATAGTATAATGCAATTTTTCTTCTTTTAAAGAATTGTAGATTATTGTAGGTATAGAATATTTTTTTATAATACATGTATTTTTATTTTGCTTTTTTCTTGAAATAACTCTTATTTGACAAAATGTTCTAATTTGTATAGTGTAAACATGTGAAAATAAAAGAACATCGCTAAAATTAATATCTAATAATTGGGGTCTGTAAAACAATACCAATTTAGATGTTCGTCTATTCGTTTCTGAATCAAGATAAATTTTTATTAAAATAAAGATAAAACATGTATAATCTAGATGATTCTTATAAAATATATAAAGTTATAAATTCTGGAATAAAATTAAAAAATCGACCCTTTTCTGAAATCTCCCTAAGAATCATCTAATTCTTCGGAACTACATCACAATTTAATTTCTAAAGTTAGATGGTTCATAGTTAGAAATTCGGTTCACCAATCCGGGAATCGTGATATTGATGTCTAACCCGGTTTAACCCGGTTAATTTATATGGAAAAATCTAGAAAGTGCACCCGTGTATTTTGTGCCCCCTAATGTACTAATAATTAATTTCGCGTAAAGTTAAAGTTAGGGTTAGGGTAGGGTTAGGATTAGGGTCAAGACTAGTACAGAATCGCGAGAGGATCATTTTTTGTTAGAAGCGCAACAGGGGTTACCCTAGTAAAATTTTGAGATATCAAAATAGGGGGCACAAAGTGCACGGGGCACTGACTAGTCCTGTCCAATTTATATATATAAAAAAAAACAAAAAATAGTTAATGATCACTATACACGCTTACTAAACCATAAACTTGAAAAGCTAAAAATAGTTTTTACGTTTACTCAAATACCCCGTTAAATGATCCACTAAGCCAACGAAAGAGTATTCCTTATAATCTGTTCTTGCCCTAATGCGAAAAAGGAAAATGCTCGCACTTTATAATTTTCGTACGTACGTCCTTTTGAATTTGTACTGCCGTACAGTACTATTTTATTGAATACTGATGGATCTAACAATGTAACGATCAATCAAATGTATTGATGCTTATGCATCTCATAAATCATCTGACTTCAACCTATGTTTTTTTGGGGGTCGTTTAAAGCCAGGTGCGTTCACGTGATAGAAAGCCAATCAAATCGTAAAATTTGATCTTTACGGATCAGCCCGACGAGACAAAAACAAAGAAAAAAAGTGAAAAACGCCGAAAATACAAAAAACGAGTGTCTAAACCTGTCTAGGAGCATTAATAAAAAATGTCGGGAAGACAATTTTACTTATAAACCAAGCCCTAACCCTAACCCCTAACTAACCCTTACACTAATTTTAATTAAATAATCAAAAACATATAAACGCACCTGGCTTTAGCCATCCCCGTTTTTTTGGCTCTGTAATTACAGAATTAATGTTCGGGTGTTTTATACTTTCTACACACGAGATACGTATCTAATAAATTGTTAAGCTTAAAGACATATGGGGTGAAGTCAATAGAAATGGGACAAATTTATCTAATAAATTTGTCCCATTTCTATTGATGTCCCCCCATATACGCATTTGGCAAGAGTCCAAGTGCTAAAAATTATTATGAATTATAATTTAAATATATTTAAGGTTTCTTTACTTTGAACCTGTTTTATCTTAGCCAATCAGATTCTATAACATTCAAAATAGCCAGCCTAGATAAATCGTTTTACCATATATAAAAAATTAACTGGTTAAATGAATAACGATAACAGTATCGCCACCACACGTGATCAGAATCCAATCACATTTTCAAGATCAGGTGTAACGTTACACGATCAGGAAAATTCAAAACAAACGTTCGTTTTACTAAACCACCTTCTGCGCATTAATAAAAAGGTTTCCTTGAGCGATTTTACTATATAAGGTCTAAACCCCAACCCTAACATAGGCCTCACCCTAACCCTAAGAGAACTTAACGAATTTGTTGTTGGTCACGTGTGGATGGAATTTTGGTGGCGATGTAGGGGAAGATATCAAACAGTTTGTATATATTTCATGTGATATGATTATACATATTGGCAAAATCCCAAATTAAAATTAATTTCTCAAAAACTTTATTACTGCTGATTTCAAAATTAGTGGGACAACGTGAAAAATTTTTGTTGATCCGCAGTAAATTTTCGGTAATTACATTTATATAGTTTTTCGGTAATATAATTTCGGCCGATAAATGTAATTACCGAAAATTTTCACGTTGTCCCACTAATTTTGAAATCAGCAGTAATAATCTTTGTTTAAACAAATAGCAGATATTTTTATTGTTATAGATAATATATTTGTTTTTGATTTAATCTTTTACAAATAGCAATTGTTTTTTTGAGTTTGGGATTTGTCCGTGTTTTGTCAGCAAGTATAGATATGATATATGTATCTGGCATAATATACCTTATAGCGCATTAAAATATGTGATTCGCATCTTTAAAAAACTCAAATAACTGTACGTACGTACGTAATTCTAACACAATTCACAAATGAACCATGCTCTATCACCAACATTATCAAGTCGGCCTAAATTATACTCTAACGCTGGCCTAATTCTGGGTAGGGTATAGTGGTAAGTTTCTGAAACCTATAGAGTTGTGATACGAAAGTTACAATTTTACAATTTTTACGTTAAGTTTCAGATCAAATTTCATGTAGCTTTCATATCACTTATAAAGCACTGGCTACAGAAAATTTTGATATCAGGAATTACAAATTACGTTTGCCAAAAAATTACATATAATTTGGTTATGCGAATAACTCTAGCCAAATTATCATGTACTTTTAACAGTTATCAATTATTATCCGGTAGTTACTATTGATCATGTTACCCATATTAATACTATATCACGGTATATCAATGATTATTCCATGGTTCGGAATTTTAATATTTCTTTTTTTGGCTATGTATCTTTTTATGTTATATTATTAACGATTGGTTTAATTCATGTCAAAAAGTCCCGAGTAAAAAAAAAAGAAAAAAAATAATAACCAGAGAAAGAAACCACATAATCAATAAACTAAACTTTATGAAATAACAATAATTTACAGATTAATATGGGTAACATGATCAATGACCACTCCCAGATAATATCGTTATCAGGTAGAAAATGTAGATGACATTGGGTCAGCATCATTTAGCGGCCATTTGATTGACTCAGATCATGCCGCGAAGCGGCATGATCTGAGTCAACAAATGGCCGCTAAATGACGCTGACTCAATATCATCTACATTCTACCTGATAACTATTAAATATCGGTCAAACTTTTATAGCGTTGGTATAGCAATCATGTGTCGAAGCACTATGAATTGTAAAGTTAAATTCCAATTTTGTAATTTATAATTTTTTCAATTCTAATTCCAGGACCCGCATAATTCGCAGAATTAAGATTTGCCACACGCATAATTTTGCAATGGCCGGGACACTCTAGTAAGTTAGTAGTATGTTACCAAAATGGTTACAGTTAGTTACCATAAGTTACCGGTGAAAGTAATTCCAAAGTCTCCATGTTTTTGATTGTTAATTGTCTATCATCGAACCTTTCTGATAATGGTAGCTCTTTCAAGCAGGCATTTGGTAACTTACTAGTAAATTTCATGGTAACTTACTGGTAATTTACCACGGTAAGTTACCACTAAAAACTAACTATTATCACTTAAAGTATTAATTATCTTCACGTGATCACAGACGTTTTTGTAATTCATGTTGGAATTAGAGCTGTTAAAAGTCCGATCCTTTCGGTCCAAACACCGTAAATAGGAATTTTGATAAGAGGTCTTAAGTTGAATCCGTGCATATCATACATAATATTAATAAATTAGCAAATAACATGAATGTCTCCTAATCATGAATTGGAACAAACGACATGCATTTGGACTTTATCCGGGATAAGCTTGGAGTCGGTCCTAAAATATCCGTGTGAAGTCGACTCATGGACTGGGCCGGACAGTGAAACCTCTACAAAACTGCACCTCTATAAGTGCACACCCTTCTAAATTAGGACCCAAATATGTATATAACATCTATAAATGCATTTTTTTTCTTATAGTTCTCTAAATGCACGCTGTTAAAGTTTGGTCCCAAGATCGTGCACTTATAGAGGTTTTGCTGTAATTAGATCCAGAGATTTATACAAAAAAAAAAAATTTAAAGCAGGGTAAAACCCGATTTTATTATTAAACTTTTAATGCAGATCTATACATTATCGACGATTCTTTTCACACCTCAAAGACATCGTATTTAAATTTTAGAATCGCAATAATTATTCAAGGATAAATACTATTTAGACAGTGTTGTGCATATATCTGTATATTAATAACGTAACCATCTCTAACATAACCCTGTTAATTAAGTATCCTAATACCCAGATTATTGTTACATGCATTTTTAATCCATAATAAATAAAGTTACTATTTTTACCCGTGCCAGAGGCACGGGCTAAAGGCTAGTCAAATATAATTCATGGTCGTACTTCAACAAGAAAATCCCTATACCCGATACTGTATTTGTAAATATACGCGCAAGACATACTGTAGATACCAAGATTATTATTAATAAAATAATATGTCAAAGGCGGATAAAACTTGTAATATTTTAGCATTTGGAAAATATGTTTAATTACTTTGTTTTCATAACCTGAAACTTTTAAATAGACCCGGCCGGGTTATGAAACCAATTACAGCTGTTTTCATAAATTCTGGAACAATTGAAAAATTGCTGATGACCGAATCGATAAGTTACCGAGTCGGAATCAATAAGTAGCCGACTCGACCGGTCATCGGCAATTTTTTCAGTTGTTCCAGAATTTATGAAAAACAGCTGTAATTAATTAATTTTTGCATGGCCTTATCACGGACGGAATTGGCCGCAGAGAATCATCGTCCCTGCCTGGGCAGCATAGCGAGCTTTCATTCTTATTGGCTAATTTTTGTAGATCATTTGATGACATTACAAAATCTGATTGGCTAATAGAAACGAATTCGAAATAAAAAAATTTTAGAAATTATTAAACAAAAAGATAGATTTAACTGTAAATTTGAATTTATAATACCAATTTTTAATATATTGACCCTAACAGCCATTGTCAAATGTGTATCTGGTTAAGCTTAATAAAAAAAAAACTCCTTAAACTAATAATTTCTTTAATACATATATATTAACCAAATCACTTACTAACTACACATGATTTAATAATAAATAAATTAACAAAAACCGTCAACTATCAATAAGGTAATATACGCACATGGAGAGTATAAGTAGTATAAAAAACCGAACATTAACTATAGAACATTAACTATAGAACATAGCATAATCGTACATATCCTTCGCATACTCTATATACTCTATAATAGCATTTAAAAACTTGGTCAAGTTACCTATATTCAAAAAAAATATTAAAAAAAACTAACTGTAAGTATTGTTGTTTAAATTGCTAAAGTTTTTTTTTAAAAAGCTTAACACTTATTAGCCAAGTATGAATTACCTTGCCAATTGCTGAATTACCTTAACCTAAGACAAAAAGTAGCGGACAAGTGCGGCTTGCATATAACGTCCATACGTGATTTTTACACCCGTTGCTAACTTCTGAATAATTTCTCCATTTCCGGATTATTTTTACTGTAGGTAGAATAAAAGGTGTAGTTTCAGAATTTATATGTCATATCTTTTGATAATTCGTTTCATGGCTGCACCAATCAGAATTAAAGTCCGCTATGCTGCCCTGGGCTGGGGCATCCACTTATTTGCGCGGGTAATACAAACTAGTTACAAACTCCTGGAGAGGAAATAGCCAATCGGAGAGTGCAAATTTTGACTATTCCGGATCAGCCCGACGAAGAATCCCAACACGCGCCAACACGCGCGAAGAAAAAAGCGAAAATATGAAAAAACTAATGTTTAAATCAATAATTTTACATATCAGATATAGTAAACATCACTCTAACCCTATAGCCTCCAATATTAAGGCCCTAACCCTAAATTTTTATCTAACACATTTTATTTACAAATCGGTTTTTGTATTACCCGCGCAAATAAGTAAAATGCGGGCTGTTTGTTTTGATCGTGTAATAAAATTTGGTTTGATATTCTGGTATTTTTGTTTTTTGTTTTTTTTTTTTTCGAAGCAAAAATATACTTGCATAAATACTGAAATAATTACACCCTTACAACTCGTATTTTAGTATTTACATGACATACGATACCAGGTATTTAAATTATTTTTGGGTTATTATTATTTCTTAAATTTATTCATTATAATTTTATTATAGTACTTTAACGACGATACCGTTAGCGATTCTTTATTCTATTCGATTTTTGCGACAATTTGAATGGATAAAAGAATTAAATGTAAGTTAATTTATCTATCTTCAGATGGGCCGAATTTACTTTTTATATTTTTTTGGAGATATCTTTTAGACGGATGTTTAAAATATTTTTAATATTTTAACTCTGTCACTCTTACGCGGGTGAATTGGTTAAAGTATACTTTAACTTGAATGTTATGGAGAAGGTCCACTGGTTCCAGATGAGGAATTAGTTGCACTTTCATTAGTACATCCATAACATTAAAACTTCACTTGGTATTGCAGTATTGTGTCCTTCTTAGTCGTTACCGTAGGTGTAAAACCGAGAATTGAAAGCTCGTCGTGGCCATAGTTGCAAAATACTATGAACGTTCTTCTCATTTTCTGCTAAGTGGACCCCTATTTTACTGAACAAATTTTGATAATTCCATAGATATATTAAGTAACGCCCATTTTTAACTTACTGAGAATTAGTACTCATTTTTTTTATTTTTTTAATTAGAATCGAAAAATTGTGAACAAGAGAAATTTAAGTTAAACGTCGACAATAAAATCCCGAAGCACGAAATAATTGATTTTAAAATTAGTAAAAAGTTAATTATAATGTAGTAATTGTATTAAAAATTATCATAAAATAATTTGTATTTATATAGTAAATAATAAATATATGTATATACATGTAGAAAAAAAAAAATAAATAAAAATAAATATCGAAAACCACCTAATAAATTTAAATGTTATAATTTATTAAAGTGAATATACACTAGTCAAAAAAAATGACAAACTGGATACAAATCAGATAACGATCGGGTTTCCTGATTTGAAACCAATGGATATCCTATTGTTATCAATTTTTAAATTTAATCAAATTAGTAAAGGATAAAATCTAGTGATTCTTTGAAATTACCGGTTTAGATATTAGAGAATTTACGTTAGTAATTAATTGTATCGCTTAATTAATTATAATTATACGATTAATAAACATATCGATATAATCGTTTAACTATTTAACCGCAATTATATAATATCGTCTATTAACTGTTTATCACAATTTATATCGGATCTAAACCCTAGTTCCAAAATTATACTGTATATCGATAACAATACGTATACGCTAATCTTCAATTATTATTAATTAAACGTTTCAATTCATAAGTTTATTTAATATACAGTTTTTTGAATCGCCACTCAAGCATAGGTATTATTTGTAAATTTTATTTAATTTTTATCTAGATAATTAATTTATATGTATATACTATTATTACATATACGCTTCAGAATTATTGAAAGACCTTCTGTTTGTTTTCTCATAATAATAAAAAATCCAGCCCTATAAATCTCATCAGCGTGTCCTTTCAATAGATTTCTGATGATATCTGAAAGTTTCTGCTCATTTTTCAGTCAACATCATTCTTCATCCTGATCTTATGAATTTCGTGCCATTCTCTAGTTACCACGTCTTATCAGAATAATTTGCGAATGTCATCTACAAGAACTAAGTAACGTTCCTGGTTCGTTAAAGTGAAGCAATTTACTACGCGTTGAGATGAGTAGCTTGTTATAACAGTAACAAATTAATATAGAACATCCCATCAGTCTTGCTAAAATGACTATTTCGTAGAACGTGGACACATCGATAGAATACTTCTCCACGACTTCGTTTCCTAATGCCAATTTGATATTAATGATACCGACTCTAATTTCAACGCTGACTTAATATTATAGCCATTTAATCGATGATTATATGTTCAGGCCTATTTAGAAATAGTAATGATACAGAGGGTGAGCAATAAAATGAAATTAATGAGAGGTACAGTATTGCGTAATGGTAAACGTTCATGAATGTGAACAGCTGCTAATGCAGTAATGCTAAAATAAAATAAAATTTGCTTTTAAATCTATCAATTGGTTAATGATCACTATACACGCTTACTAAACCATAAATTTGAAAAGCTAAAAGTAACTTTTATTTATACTCAAATACCTCGTTAAATGATTTTTTTGCATCCACTAAGCCAACGAAAGAGTATATCGCACGTACGTACGTCCTTCTGAATCTGTACTGCCGTGCAGTATTATTTTATCGAATACTTCAATATCACGTTATTATTGTGTTGTATAGCAATCATGTGTCGAAGCACTAATGAATTGTAAAGAGGAATGAAAAAAAGGTTATGAATCAGCCACATTACAATTTTGTAATTTACAGTGTAATTTTTTCAACTCTAATTCCAGGATCCGCAATGACCGGATATAATTCATATATTCATATATCTGCCAATTTCCATTTTGCTGCTAAATTATCTGCAGGGTGGATATCATCTTGAAGCATTGCTTCATCATACAAATCAGTTGAAATTTCTGACTCATTTAAACTATACGAGTCACATTGCATATAATCATCTCAGCCAGACTAACCCATCATTCAACAAGTGCTTTCCAGTCATTCACACACCTAACTATTTCTAGTTGTTCAACATTCATTTGATTTTGCTCTCCTACGTTGTTCACATAATCAACATCATTATCCGATAATTCTTCTTCATTGTCCTCAAGAATTATTTGCTCTGTAGTGATACAAATCGATGAAAATTTTTCAATCGATTAGTTGATAGATCATTTTATCCAACTAATCAATTAATCGATTTTATTCAACTAATCGATTAGTTGGCCAATCGATTAATTGATTAGTTGACTAATCGATTGACCAACTAATCGATTGGTCAACTAATCGATTAGTTGAATAAATAATAAACGAAACTTGGTAAAATACACATAAGGCAGCACTGAAACAGCCGGGTTGATATTCTTATATGATCGGTTGATTAAACGACCAATTGTCTAGTCGATTAATTGACCAATCGACTAGTCGATTAATCGATTAGTTGGCCAATCGACTAATCGATTAGTCGACTAATCGATTAATCGACTAAGTTGGGTCTGTAAAATTCAAATCGATTAGTTGTCAACAGGGTCAAATTGCAAAAATTAATTTGGATATCAAGTGATATTTGGAAAAAAAACATTGTTGACCAATCAAATAATGAAATTACCGTGTAACATTAAAACTGAACTTGAAGTCAAAATGTTATTGGTTGAGACTAAAGTCGAAATTTGCCAAGTTACCGGTGAAAGTAACGTATATTTATTCCGAAATTTCCATGTTTTATGAGTTAATCTATTGTCGAACCTTTCTGATAATGGTCATTATTTTCAAGCAGGCATTGGTAACTTACAAAATTCAATGGTAACTTATTGGTAATTTACCACCACTAACTATTATCACTAAAGTATTAATTATCTTCACGTGATCACAGACGTTTTGTAATTCATGACAAGTGCTCTTGAATTAGGGCTGTTTAACTCCTAGAAGCTTTGATAAGTCTTGAGTTGAGTCCGTGCATATCATACGTAATATGTATTGATTAAAATCTCGTAAGTTTTTTAACAGCCCTACCTTGGGTTATTGAATCTAAAAGAACTTGGAGAAATAAGCTAAAGATATAGTGAAATTAATAATAAATAAAAAAATCACGTTCCAAGCTATTTTTAGCAAAAGATTTCCTTGGGTAATTCTACAATATATAGTGCACCTCTATAAGTGCACACCCTCTCTAAATGCATACTCAAATTAGGACCAAATATGTCTATAAATGCATTTTTTTTCTTATAGTTCTCTAAATACACACTGCTAAAGTTTGGTCCCAAGAGCGTGCACTTATAGAGGTTTTGCTGTAATTAGATTCAGAGATTTATACAAAAAAAATTAAAAGCAGGGTAAAACCCGATTTTATTATTAAACTTCTAATGCAGATCTATACATTATCGACGATTCTTTTCACCCCCAAAATTTAAGACATCGTATTTAAATTTTAGAATCGCAATAATTATTCAAGGATAAGTACTATTTAGACTGTGTTGTGTATATATTAATAACGTAACCATCTCTAACATAACCCTGTTAATGTAAGTATCCCAATACTATATTTTTAACTGATAATACCCAAATTATTGTTACGTGCATTTTTCCATAATAAATAAAGTTACTATTTTTACCCCGTACCAGAGGCACGGGCTAAAATATAATTCATGATCGTACGTACGTATATACTGTATTTGTAAATATACGCACAAGACATACGTAGATATCAAGATAAAATAATATGTCAAAGGCGGATAAAACTTGTAATATTTCAGCATTTGGAAAATATGTTTACAGCTGTTCTCATAAATTCTGGGACAACAGAAAATTTTTGATGACCGAATTCGATATGTTACCGAGTTAGAATCAATAGGTGACTGGCTTCGGCCGAACTCAGAAACCTATCGAATTCGGACATCAGAAATTTTTCTGTTGTCCCAGAATTTATGAGAACAGCTGTAATTACTTTGTTTTCATAACATGAAACTTTTAAATAGACCCGACCGGCCGGCTTTTTTTTTAAATTTCAGATATAAAATTATTTTTTTTAAATTCCACCCGGTTATTAAAACATAAAAAAAATTTTTTTTAACTGTAAAGGTTTCCAAAATTTGACCCGGCTGGGTTATGAAAACCAATTATATAATAAATTCTGGAACAACTGAAAAACTGCCGATGACCGAATCGATAAGTAACCGACTCGACCGGTCATCGGCAATTTTTTCAGTTGTTCCAGAACATCTGTAATTAATTTTGCATGGGGACGGAATTGGCCGCAGAAAATCATCCTGGGCAGGCATAGCGGGCGTTCATTCTTATTGGCTAACTTTTGTAGATCATTTGATGACATTCAAAATCTGATTGGCTAATAGAAACGAGTTCGAAAAAAAATAGATTTAAAAATTTATAATAACAATTTTTAATATATTGACCCTGACAGCCATTGTCAAATGTGTATCTGGTTAAGCTTAATAAAAAAAACAATATCCTTAAACTAATAATTTCTTAAATACATATATAAATAATATTTATTAACCAAACTATACATAGTTTAATAATAAATTAAAAAAACCGTCAACTATCAATAAGGTAATACACGCACATGGAGAGTATAAATAGTATAAAAAACCGAACATTAACTATAGAACATAGTATATAATCGTACATATCCTTCGCATACTCTATATACTCTATATCTAATATACTGTAGCTTTTAAAAACTTAGTCAAGTTACCTATATTAAAAAAAAATATTAAAAAAAAACTAACTGTAGTATTGTTTAAATTGCTATTGTATTTTCAAGTTTTTTTTTGAAGGCTTAACACTTATTAGCCAAGTATGTCAATTGCTGAATTACCTTAATCTAAGACAAAAAGTACACCCGTTGCTAACTTCTGGATTATTTCTCCATTTTCCGGATTATTTTTACTGTAGGTAGAATACTGGTAGAATAAAAGATGTAGTTTCAGAATTTATATGTCGTATCTTTTGATCATGGTATGTAGTGTAATATATGAAGATACATTTAGCGATTGACCAATCAGCACTTATTTGCGCGGGTAATACAAACTCCTAAAAGGAAATAGCCAATCGGAGAGTGCAAATTTTGACTATTCCGACGAAGAATCCCAACACGCGCAAAAGAAGAAAAAAACGAAAATATGCAAAAAAGCAAAAAACTAATTTTTTAAATCGATAATTTTACATATACTGTAGTAAACATCACTCTAACTCTATAGCCTCTAACATTAAGGCCCTAACCCTAAATTTTTATCTAACGTACTTAGTTTATTTACAAATGTGGGCTGTTTGTTTTGATCGTGTAATAAAATTTGTTTTGATATTTTGATATCTGGTATTTTTGTTTGTTGTTTTTTTTTTCGAAGCAAAAGTATACTTGCATAAATAATTACACCCTTAACTACACTATCTTCTATTAATAGGACAATTTATTTCATTTCTTTCAAAATACACAACGTTTCGCCATTCCATCCTACGTTTTGCATGACTGCATGAACGATGATAACATTGAGGACAGACTAGGTTACTATTTAAATTATTTTTGGGTTATTATTATTTTTTAAATTTATTCATTATAATTTTATTATAGTACTTTAACGACGACACCGTTAGCGATTCATTTTTAATTTTCAATAACGATAGTAATGATAAAGTATGAATTCTTTATTCTATTCGATTTTTGCGACAATTTGAATGGCGAATCAAGTAGCAAAGTATATATTGGATAAAAAAATGTAAGTTAATTTATTGTTTTATCTTTAGATGGGCCGAATTTACTTTTTATATTTTTTTGGAGATATCTTTTAGACGGATGTTTAAAATATTTTAACTCTGTTACTCTTACGCGGGTGAATTGGTTAAAGTATACTTTAGCTTGAATGTTATAGAGAAGGTCCACTGGTTCCGGACAAGGAATTAGTTACGCACCTTCATTAGTACATCTATAACATTAAAGCTTCATTTGGTACTGTGTTTGTTTGTCCTTCTTAGTTGTTACCGTTAGGTGTAAAACCGAGAATTGAAAGCTCGTCGTGGCCATAGTTGCAAAATACTATGAACGTTCTTCTCATTTTCTGCTAAGTGGACCCTATTTACTGGAGAATTGAAAGCTCATCGTGGCCACAGTTGTAAAATACTGTAAACGCTCTTCACCAGTTTTGATAACTCCATAGATATATTAAGTAACGTTCGCTAAACCCATCTTTAACTTACTGAGAATTAATACTTATTTTTTATTTTTTTAATTAGAATCAAAAACTGTAACCAAGAAAAATTCAAGTTAAACCGAATTTTCCCGACATTCAAAAATTTCGAAAATAAATGGCTGTTGAGACGTTGGGCCATTTTTTTGTTGAAAAAGAAGATAGTGACACGGTCTCGGATGCCTTAAAAATCATAAAAAAAATTGGAAGGAATTGGAAACCACGATATATTCTTGCGACCAAAGCCACAATAGCGTTAAAAAAGCATTTAAATTCCAAAGCACGTAAATAATTTATTTTAAAAATTAGTAAAAGATAATTTTAATATAGTGATTGTATTAAAAATTAAAATAATTTGTATTAGCAAGTTGAACTTCCAAAATTCAGTAAAAGCATTGAACAACTCAAAACTCCCGAAGACTATTGGATACATTTATTAAAGGAAGCCTTTGATGAGGATGAACCTCCAAAAGAAGCGCCTAGAGAGATTCAAGAAGCTTATGGAATAATAAATATATGTATATAAAAAAAAAAAAAACAAATAAATAAATAAAAATAAATATCGAAAACCATCTAATACTTTACTATATACTCGGATCTATTAGAGATTACAGTGTGAAAAAAAAAATTAATTTTCGATGCATTTAAAATGAGCTGATAGTTTTATTACGGGCTCAAAGTTAATGAGAAATAGTAAACTTTTAGGAGTCGAGAATCGTAATGGAAAAGTCAAAAGCACCCATTCACATGATAAATTTATATATATGAAAGTAGGTTAGAAATAAGTTATTACATGAGTAAATGACTGCGGAACTTTATTGAAAATAAAAGCCTCTATCTTAACTGAAGTAAATTCCTTTGAAAACCCCCCATTATAAAAAATTATTATAAATTTGGACCGAGCTCGAGCTCAAAAAGATTTTTCGGGTCTGGTTTTGGATCCGGCCCTACCAGACCATAAGATAACACTTATAATGCTAAAAACTCTTCTTTTTTATTATAATACTCTTTAAACCTTAGTATCGCATATTCTATATAGTCAAAATTAATTTCTGAAAACTGGGCTTGAATCTAAAAAGAAGCCTATTATTAGTAAAAGTTCGTTCAACCAACACTTTATTTTGTCTATTAAATAAAAATGACATTTACCAACCCCCACACACCCCAGAAGAAATGGGATGCTAATGCGAATTTATTAACCTCTCTATATAATTCATTAACTTCTTCTTCAGAAATTGTAGTATCTATTAAAAAATGTAAATAAAATATTAAAATAATTTTTTGTAAAATAGTATATACATATACCAATAAATAACCTTACCAGGATTATACGAACAAAGATAATGTCTCAGCCATTTTTTTTGAAATTCTTTAGATGGGTATAAATTATAATCACACTCAAACCCTAAAAAGTTTATAGGTGAGCATTATTAATCAGAAATTACCATTTATACACCCTATTATCATAAATTTACCTGCGAACTCATTAAAATGATTTGCAATATCAAATGATCTATAGTTCATTGAACCATATTCCAAATCTATGAACGAGATCTTATTTCTAGCCTCTTCATAAATAATGTTTCCACTCAAGAGGTCATTATGACAAAAAACAACAGAAGATTCTAACTTTACCAGTTCATTTTCTAAATCAGTTAACTATATAAAACAAACCATTTTATTAGTTATTTAGAAAAAAATTTTTCATTCATAAAAATTTACAATGTACATACTTCATTAAAGAGTTCTTCTAATTTAAAATTTTTTTGAAATTTTTCATCAATTTTTGGATTGACATACGATTTTGGTACTAGTGGTGAAATGTTGATCATATATAAGAATTACTTTGTAGATTCTTTATAATGATGAACTTTGAATATAAACATGTTACCTTCTCCTAACCACTTCCATAAATTAGGAAATAACGTCGATTCCTTTTGATCGGAAATATTTTCTACCTTATGCCAAACTGCCATATGTTCTGCAATAAGTAAACATATATGCGGATTACTCATGTCTGGTGTGGAAAGGGCACGACCAGGAGTATAACCATACACAATTCCATTATTAAATTGACAATAAACTGGACGGACTAGTCCAAGCTTAGATAAATATATTATATTCTATATATTCGTTTAAGAATTGCTAATTAGATATATCGAATGCTTATGTGCAACATATGCATTAAAGAAGAAAAAAAAAAAAAAAAAGAAAAATGCTTACCTTAATTTCCCGCTTTCTGTCAATAATGACTTCTGATTTTTTACCATATGTACGAATTAATATATGAACTTGGAGACGCTTATTTGTACAATTTACAACTACATGAAAAGAAAATTATAACCAATTGTACCTTTTAAGATCGTTGATAATCAAAGTTTTACGGGGAGTGACAACTTACGTTTATTAGTGATTCCACTTTTAAACTGTACCAGTTCTAAATCATCCTTCCTCCATGATTCGAACAGTAACAAAGCAACTTCTTTAGAGCTTCCGAGCAAATTTGTAGAATCCACGGTGTGGTCAATAAATTTAAGGCCCTCGTAAGCCATTATTAGTTAGTAGTTGTTTGAGAGACGAAACCAAAAGTTCGGGTTGATGTTTGGGTAGCACTGCCATAACTGTCGCAGCACGTACCAGTAATATGCATAGCACTAATTTTGTTAAATGATAAAAAAAAAAAAAATGTATTGAAGAAAACGAACGATAAGATCAATCTAAACTGCATAAGACGTGACTATAGTACCTTATCACGTAAATGAGATTCTATCCGAACAATTACATTCTTATTGGAGAAAATCGACGATCCTTATCTCATTCGTGTTCATTTTCAATTTGATTAATTTTCAGATTTTGATTAAATGAATTATGTATATCGATATGATCTTACTATGTATAAATAATTGACCTTAATACTCTTTTTTGCCGTCATACATATACTCTTTACAAAATGTCGTTTACTCTTATAAAGAAAATTTTATACCTGCTTCTACTCTTAGTATTAACTTTACATATTGTTATAGCAGAAGTAAAAATAAATTACCAAGGTGAACATAGAAATTATGGAGATCATGCAAAGATTAAAGAGTAAGTTTGATCGATGTTTATTGAATTACTATATTTTCACTAAACAACTTTCTTTGATAGACACGTAAAACATCATCTAAAAGACGTCGAGCATCCTCCAGATGAGATAACGGATGAGGACGAATTATACTACCTTTTCTCCATTCATGACATTAATCATGATGGTTATTTAGATGGTCATGAGCTTCGCGGTGCATTTACCGATGAATTTGATGAGTCAGATAGAAATGTTTTGAAACTAGAAGAAATTGTTGAAATGATCGATCACGCATTATTAGAAGATGACATGGACAATGAGTAAGTAACCATATAATAAACATTATTAATTGATATGTATCACTATCTTATTTCTGATTCTCTTTCATTAATATTTTGAAGTGGAAAAATTAGTTGGGAAGAATATCTCTTATCACAAACATACCACGAAGCTTAGATTGTAAAAATTTATTCTAAAAATTTGATTTAAACAATTTAAACAATTAAGATTAGGCTATACAAAGTTAATTTTTGGTTTTCATAACATAAAGTTTGAAAAATAACCCAACATCCCGGCTTTTAATTTTATTTTCAAAAAAATTTAATATATGAAAAGCATATAAAATTTTTTATAGACATCTAAAAAAAACCTGCCCAGACAATAAAATATAGTCAAAAATTTTTTTCAGAATTTGACCCGGCCGGGTTATGAGAACTGATTTAATGAGTTGATATGGCATTACGTTTAATTGAGTGTATGTATATCTTTACACTTCTGAAAGTTTAATGCTAATGTTTAATACTTGTATCTATATAAATAATTGATATTTGAACTAGACTTTATCCTCCCTTGTATATCATCGCAATTCTGTTTAAATATCAACTTACTTAAAAAATTGGATCAATTTTTTTCATTCTTCGAAACATTCCTCGTCTTCATTCCACTTGATCAGATCAAGGTCAACTCCCATCTTTTTGAGCATATATTTCATTGTACCTTTCGGTTCCACATTGCCTTGTTGTTCATAGTAATTTTCATCGTCTTGATCTGAATCATTGTATCTTTGCTGTTGTTCATCATCCTCCCATCCCCAATTTCCATTCCAAGAGTTTGAAAATCCCGATTCTTCAGATTGCTTTGGCATTTTTTCAAATAAATATTCTGCAGCATCTTGACTTGCACGTCTCCATTTTTTTATAAGTATGTTATTATTTTCATCTTCGTTCTTAATTCAAGATCGATTAATAAATTATTTTGGTAAAGAGATTAAAGTCAAATTCAAAACAATATATTATTATTAATTGTACCTTTTTTTGATAAGTCAATAATAATTTAATTTTTCGCATATTATCCTTTGCGTTCTCTATATCCCTTTCTAATTGATGTTGCTTTTCGATCATAGCTTTAATTTCTGGGTCTTTTTGTACAAGATTTATTGGAGATTTAAAACCCTTCGTTAATCTTCTACTAGACTCCTTTTTCTTTCCTAATGGAGTATTAAATATAGACGTGCCAGAAGTCTCGGCAAGTTTTGCACGTGTTTCACTTATTATAGAAGACAATGAACGCTGTGGAGCTTTGGCTCCAAGGGAAAGTCGTTTTGCAGCAGGCTCAGAATTTGACATTGAATACAAAGACACCGTGTAGGACGCGTTTATCACATATGGGCATTCAATATGTTGCAAAAATTCGTTTTTATCACATATGATGATCACGTGACTACAGACCAATCAAATAAATATTGACAAACGATTTATTGTCCGGACTTATACCCTTCTAACAAATTTACTCTTTATACCGAACGTTCTGCAAATAAAATTGGCCAATCATATGCATTTACGTGTTATAATTTTTACCTACTATTACCAAATCGACAAGATTTCTACAGTTCTATGTGATTTTTTAAATTCAAATATCTTTTACTTTTTTGATTCAGTATGTAGATTAAAACGCACATGGCTTCCTGTCAAAAATCGAAAACAATCTGATCATCTGATCTTCGATATTGATGTCATAATTTTGTAATATATATTGTTTATAATTTTTTTTTTTCCCACCGTTCTTTTTCTTTTCCCACCGTTCTTTTTCTTTTCCCACCGTTCTTTTTCTTCTTTTCCGCCCGTTATTTTATTCGTTGTACCATCCATTTCCGCATAGGTTTGGAGAAGTTAGGTTGTTTCGGTGGTTCCGGTCTGACCGGGTGAATTACTGATCAGTCGTCCTATGTGGTCATACTTTCAACTTCTCATTCTTCGTCGTTCTGGTGTGCCCCAAAGATTTAATGTTTTACATTAAATGCGTAAGTATTTTTTTTTTATTTCTGTTTTATTTGTTTTATTTTAAATTTATGCTTAAATATTTTTTAATGTTGTATCTGTTTTATTTCATTTTTGTTGCAGTTACGATAATCCGGTTATCGTTAAAACCGGGTAATTTCTTGTTGGTACTTTTGAGCAAAGAACCAACCTACCCTGAAAAAACCGATATATAATGAAAATTGCCATGCCCATGCGTGGCAATAATAGATGGGTTTAGGTTTACCTGAGGGAAATAGGTTCATATACGGCCGGATTTCGTTTCGTTGTTCTCGAAAAAAGGAAGTTACTATATGAACCAATATGAACAACGCCGTGACATCCGATTCATTAAGGGCAAAATGATCAAACTGTCACGGTTATCTGTTTACCACTGATTCGCTATCAGACGCCGAAAAATGCGAATCACTTATCGATGGTTTGGTACACCATCGGTATAGTATTTTATCATTTCGAGATCTTTTTTAAAAGATCGGGAAATAAATGATTTGAAAAATAACCGAATAAACTTTTTTATTATTATTTATCTCTTTCTTGATTTAATTTTTTTTTTTCCCAAACCCAATTTAAATTCCCAATTTTAAACTCCTTTTGGGTCACATGATGCCATCCTCCTCGTGGTGTGACCTGGACATCGAACGATTTGTTCGATGACTAATGTGCATCACTATTACTAACTTATTGCTTGTTTCGAATTCGAGTTATTGTAATTTTAATTGAAATTCTTTAATATAACAATAATTATAAAATAAAGATGAAATTTATACTTTTATTTAGTTTGCTAAATAATTTTATTATTGTCTAAATTTCTAAGTATTTTCGATCTTATAAAGTTTGACACTTATCTATCGAACATGTGACTTTAGTCGAGATTTGATCCTGTGATGTCATTGATAATATACTATATGTGGTGTCTCCTATTAAAAGGGCCCATTTTTACAATTTTTCAAAAATTGAGTTTTTATTAGATTCATGTAAATTTTAACATGATTGACATTTTTCAATTATAAATGAAAGTCGATTTGCATAATAAAAAATAGAGATAATGTAAAAGAAATATTAAACGAAGTTGTCTAAGGCCAAGCACATCACGAGACTACCCGATAGTCACCTGCTACATTTAACCAATCAAAAATGTGAAATTTGGTTAATCCCGGATCAGTCCGAAAATCAAAACAAATGGTTAAACTCAATTATCTCAAAATGAGATGAATGTAAAAATGGGCCCTTTTAATAGGGGACACCCCATATATGGGCGGACTAATAGGCGAAAACTACCCAAAAAATCAAAATCGAGTTTTTGCATAAATCATAATACGAGCTACATTTTTTAATTATAAATGAAGACGAAACTATAATAAAAGATAATTAAAAGATACTTCAACGTTGAACTATTTTCTATTTAATAAACTAATAGTAAATATATACAGTACGTAGCTGCTTTTTATAGAATCCCTTTATTATATTTAACTAGAGTTGCACATGCGGGCGGTTGCCGCCCGATTTAAGTGGCTATATACGTAGATGTAGAGATTATCTTTATTACATATTACAGTATGACGTTGATTAAATTTATTTATATACAAATTTGAAATTTATTTGTATAAAGTAATTGTCTTTTTACTTTATTATATATATGAAACAAGTTAATTTTGTATTGTATTGATTTTTTTTTTTTATTTAATTTATTACATGATCGTTTAATTGTCCGAAGCGTAGCGGAGGACTTACAATGGAGACGTAAATACACAAAATGTCTTGGATTCCGCTCACGTGATAGTGGGCCAATCAGTATTTAAAACATCGACACGGATCAGCCCGACAAGACGGAAGATCCCGTAAAAAATTATAATACGTATTACAACACTAACAGCTATGCACTTTCACATGACAAGAGTATAATAATAGATTAGGATTCATCTCCTAGTTATAGAGATCAGTTGATGATAAAATCACATTATAATTATGCTCACTATTTATGTTCGTATGTATTTTTTTCTTTATTATTATTATTTTAATAATTTTAAAAAAAATAGTGGTAAGATGTATGTCGATTTTGCTATGTTATGTTATTCAAGCAAGTATCGTATGTGTAATTCTTACATAATCGCTCAATTAAAGTGTATTACCTAAAGTAGAATAGTATGAGGTATAATATACGTTGCGTAGTATATCAAAAATTAAAAATGCATATGACTTATATATGTGTATGCTAGAATATGCGTCTAATATACTTACTTGTCAGATATACTAACTTGTATGTGTATATAATTATTTGTTAGAAGTGCAGATATTTATAAAAAAAAATGTTTACACCCGACAATTACATATTTAATTCGTAAATATTTATTGATAAATTGGTTTGCAAATATAATATTAATATGCGAATATTACGGTATATATTGTGATTATTTCATAGACTATTATTCTTGTTCAAGTCCATGTTCACGCTCTTTGATTGTATTGGCAATTCATAATTCTCTTAGTCTCTCCTTTCTTTTTTCAATTAAAGCATATGCTCTTTATATTCCAATCTTTCCATTGGTGTTATTAATGATTAATTGGTACTTTTTGTATCTGAAACAAAATCGTTTTTATCTAAACTACTTATTTGGTTAATTTTTGAGGTTTCTTATTTTTGGAAGTTTGTATAGAGCGTTTTTTTTGTTGAGGTACTAGCTTTCGATTGTCTGTTAGCTATTATTAAATAAATATATATTATAAGTTGAATAAAATTTAGTATTAAATTAATTAAATTATTTTACTTACTGCTTCGTTTGATAGCTGAAATTTTTCGCTTGATACCACTTTTATCATGTCCACTAAAATCAATATTATAGTTTTTTTTTAATTTCTATTCTCTTAAAATATCGCATATCCAACTTCTGTTTCCTGAAATTAAAAAAAATTAAATACAGTATAGCTGCTACGATTAAAACTTCATGTTTATTATTTATCATTCACCAGAATTTGCTTTTAAAAACCTGTATAATTATTAATCGGGTTTTTTGCAAACTAAGCTGATAAGTAATATTAATAAACAAGCACAAGTATGATTAGATCAGAAATAGGGACCTAAGTTTATGCGATGCGATGCGATGCGCATAATAGGCCAATTTTTTAGCATCGCATAGGCTAAGCATAATTTGATTAAATGTCTATGATTGGTCAATTTTTTACTAGTGCAATGTACAATAGAAATTATGTAAATTAAATAACAAGAGTCATTCTATAAGGGCGATTTAATAATTAAATATGTAAGGGAAAATTATTATAATTAGCCTCATGTCAATATGCACACAGCCGCATTTGAGGGCTTTAACAATCACGATACTAATTTAGTTAAATAATTAATTATACTTAAAAAGGTAAAGTTATATAAAAATTTGAACCGCGATTTTTTTTAATTAAATAAGATTCGATCAAAATTTTATAAAAATTACATTAAATTTTTATAAAAAAAATTTTTTTAAAGACAATTATGGTAAATGCTACAGAATGTCTTGCCAAAGATCCTAAATATAAGTCTGATTTTTATGCAAGTGGTGGAAAACTTTTTTGTAAAGCATGTCAAGTTGTAGTTAATCATGAAAAAAAATCTACAATTGACAATCATTTAAAATCGGATGGGCATAACTCAAATATTCAAAAACCTGTGCAATCTACCTCCTATCAAGTTTGAATAAAGGCTTTTCAGCAAACATATGATGTAAAAGAAACCTTTATTAAAGATTTTCTTCAAGTATTAGTTCAAGCTGATATACCTATTGAGAAAGCAAATTTTTTTAAACCATTTTTAATGCAATACTGTAAAAATGCTAAGTTTTATTATATATTTTTTTTAATTTAATTTAATTATTTATTTATTTAAATTATTTATATATTTAAAGGTGGAGTTATTCCTGGACCTGCTCAATTGCGTATTAAATATCTTCCACTTTTATTTCAAGAAGAAGAAACAAAGCTTAAAAATGAATTAATTAACAAAAAAATCTGTATTACAATTGATGAAACCACAGATAGTTGTGGAAGAGCTATTGTTAATATTTTATTTAGTTTTTTTAATAAAACTAAATTGGTAAAAACCGATTTTTTACAAGTTGTTAACAATACTACTATCTCTCAATTAGTTATTTCTACAATGTCATTTTATAATATTTCTTTTAACAATGTAATTTTGTTTATTACAGATAATGCCTCTTATATATTAACAGCATTTAAAGTTCTTTCTTCTTTAATACCACAATTAAAACATAGTACTTGTTTTGCCCACATTCTTAATTTAGTTGGTGAAACTTGGATTGAATATAAAAATTTTAAATTTCTTGATCATGTTAGGGGAGTAACAAAAATCAGGCGATTTTTTAGGAGGGGAGGGGGGTAAAAAAAGTTGAAATTATATATAAGAACCTGACTATTTATATATTAAGGAAGAGGGGGGGTAGGCCTCTGATAAAAAATAATCAGGTGATTAATGACACTGCCCTTATAGGTTTAATTAAAAATACATTTTTCATTCTCCAGCTAGAAAAAGAAAATGAGTTAGTTATCTTGCTATTCATGGTGTTGCAAACCCTTTATTACCTCCTCTTCCTGTAAAAACTAGATGGATTCTTGGTATAATTTTGTTTTTTGGCTTAATGAATATTTTAAATTTTTTATTGGATTTTATTAGGAAGAAAAACAAATTGGAAATAATAATTCTATTACTGAGCTTGTTGAAATTTTTGAAGCTAGTGATAATTTTTTTTCTTCAATATATTATGCATTTTATTATATTTAATATGCAACAGTAAGTATATAATTTTTATTCATATCTGTATATATTTGGAATTTATTAATATTTATTAATTGAATTTAATTTCTATTTTTTATTAATTAATAGAGTGGTTAATGATCTTGAATTTTTTAAAATTCGTGATAAACCTTTGGCACCATATCTTGCAACAAGATTAAAGTTATTAAGAGCAAAATTATTTTCTGGACTTGCAAATCCACCTAAATCAGTTGAGATGATAAAGCTTTGTGAAGATTTTAATATTGATTTTACAGTTCATGATTCTTTTTTTAAAGAAGCATTTCAATTAACATTAGCTAAATTTGACAAACATATTAATAATAATTCTGCAATTTCAATTTTTAAAGCTACTAGATGCTTTGACCCACGCTTTATTCAATTACAACCACATTAGGGTGGTGACAGATATTACATAATATTTTAGGGGGGAAGAGGGTCTCTAAAATCTTATGTTAAATATAGAATTTCATATTAGCCAATCAAATTTCTCTTATGAAGGGGGGAGGGGGTAGAGGGTATAGTAAAATTATTAT
Source organism: Gigaspora rosea (assembly GCA_003550325.1). NCBI lineage: Eukaryota > Fungi > Glomeromycota > Glomeromycetes > Diversisporales > Gigasporaceae > Gigaspora > Gigaspora rosea. Next base: position 241,289 of record QKWP01000631.1, read on the forward strand.
ATTACGTAATATATGTCACCACCCTTACCATAATATATTATTATATTCAGATATAGAAGAATTTAAAAATCCTACAAATGAATTAATTACAAAATGGGGAATTTATTGTGGCTTAAATGAAGAAGATTTTAATTTAAATAATTATTGGCAAAAAAAGTTAGAAATTTTACCCAAATTATCTAATTTAGCATTAATTTATATTTGGTTGCCAATTTCAGGTATAGATGTAGAACGTAGTTTTTCTACATACAATCGAATTTTAGCAGATAATAGACAAAATTTGTCTAAAATTCAATTTGCATGTTAAATTTTTTAAATTTTAATAAATAAATATAACTAGTGTTGGTTTTACAAAAATCGCATAATTATTCGCATAATTTTGAAGATAGATGGCATAAGCCGCATAATCTGGGCCAATCGCATCGCATAATTTGACCTTTGATTCGCATAATGCTAGCGTTCCTAATCAGAAATCGTACATGCTGATTTGGCATATCGTACTATACTGATATTCTATAATCCCCATGAGTATGATACTCAATTATAATCCTACTCTTACTTCATACTATACTACTTTAGGTATAAATCCTCAATTATAATGATCAGCTGATGATAAAAATCGTATATTATAATTATGCACATTATTTTTTTTGCTCGATATTTATTTATAGATTTTTAACATTTGGGGTGTTTTCTATTAAAAGGGCCCATTTTTACATATATTTTATTTTGAAATAATTGAGTTAATTATTTGTTTTGATTTTTCGGACTGATCCAGGATTAATCAAATTTCACGATTTTGATTGGTTAAAGACAGCAGGTGACTATCGGGTAATCTCGTGGCGTGTTGGCTCTACGCAGCTTTATGGAATTTATCTTTTACATTATCTGGATTTTTTATTATACAAATTGATTTTCATTTATAATTAAAAAATGTCAACTGTGTCAAAATTTATATGAATCTAATGAAAACTCATTTTTCAAAAAATTGTAAAAATGGGCCCTTTTAATAGAAAACACTCCATTTATCACTAGTGCGATTCATCTCCTAATCGACCAATTATTTTGTTTGTTTTGATTTACATTAATCAAAACAAAACAAATAGCACCCGCATTATGATTAGAGTTAGGGTTTGGCAGGGCACGAGTTAGAAGGTCCTCCTAACCCAAAATTTCGCAATAAATTTTTTTTTCAAGAAAAAAGTGTAGTTTCTTAGTTAAAATTTTAAGTTAGAAGCGATTTTTTAAAAAAAGTTGGTTTGCTTCGATTTCACATTACACCTGATCCTGCATCCCGATTGGTCGATCAGGGGTGGCGATACATCGCACTGGCGATGAATGATAACTCTCTATATGAAAATCAATACCCCTACCAAAAAAGTATTTTGCAAAAATCAAAAAAGTTGAATGATACCATCCCTCTACATTTCTCCACATTTCATATTGCACATTCTATGTGATTGTACTGGTATTAATATCCAAATAGTAATGGCTTTAATTAAATTTTTAAGTAGTTAAATGTATAAATTAAGCTCTGGATTATATTATAAATATTATAACTAAAATTATAAGAATTATATAATTTATAACTATAGCTACTATATTGAGATACAAATGCAAAATATTTGTCAGGTGAAACAAAATAGGTTTTATTTATATATTTATTTTTATATATAAATAAGATAAATAAAAATATGTAAATATTTATTTTTATATAGATATTCTTAATACTAAGAATTTTAACTATTTCTAATATACTGTATCAGCTATTTATAGAGAATTCTATAATGCTATAGAGTTTAGTATATTATTTGAGATATTTTAGGTTTTTGAGAACTTCTAAGGTAAAAATTCTTTGTTTAAAATATTCATTAGTTATTGGTATCCAAATTTTAAAGATTTTCAAGATTTAGCAATATCAAAATCAAGTTGAGTAGAATCGGTAAAATCAGTTTGAAGCAAACCTAAATATATAATATTTGTATTAATATTAAAATACAGCATAATTATTAATAAATCAGATAAAAAATAAATACTTTTAAACTCATTTGAAATTAATTGTGTGCTAATAAGTTTGCTTGTGTACATTTCATCAGGGTGCTTTGATGCTGGTAATGATTTAACAACTTTATCTGCATCTAAGAATTGCTTTTTAATTTTGTTATTATTTGAACTATTTATGTCATCAAGCCAATCATCAAATTTATAATAAATATCCAAAGCTTTAGGGCGTTTTTGTGGATCAGAATGCATACATTGTTTTGCCAATTCAACATAGCAGTTAGGAGTTCCAGATGCAAACTCTGGCCGCAATCCTCTGCAAATCTTGACTGCAAGTTTTACATCGAATTTATGTCCATCAAAGGGTCTTTGACCAGTTGATATTTCTGCCATAATAATACCAAATCCGTAGATGTCTGCTGCTTGTGTAAATTGTTGATTGCCTAATAAAACTTCTGGAGCAACATAAGGCATGACACCATAAATATCACTTTCAGAAATACATTCATCTTTTTTCCTAGACAATCCTAGGTCTGCAATATAAGATCGATTTTCATTAGTATGTTGATCTTGCAAAATATTGCCACTATGAAAATCTGCATGAATGTATCCTGCAAAGCGATGAATATTATCCAACTCTTCAGAAGTATCCTTAAGAATTTGTAATCTAGTTTGCCATGTAAGTCCATTAAAATTCTTTCTTAAATATTTATGAAGGCTCCCATTATTAGCATACTGAAATACCATCATGTATTCATTTGTTTTTATATTTTTCGTTATTCCATATATTGCAAGTTTATTAGCATTTAATTTGCATGTTAGAAGATTTTTAAACTTGAGTTTAAAAAATAAATTA
>QKWP01000632.1:10189-64352 GCA_003550325.1 Gigaspora rosea
AAAATTATAAAAAAATTTTTAATTAAAATTATAAATTTATATATAAATTTAATATTAAATAACTTTTGATCCACTTGACCAATTTAGATGATTTAACTACCAAAATGATCCTCTCAAAGAGAGGGTTCTAACAAATCTAAAATTATTAAATTCCAATTACTAAATCGTAATATCGATATAGATTTGTATTACTATAAATATTATAATATTTTAATATACTATATAATATTATATAAATCTAAATTGATCTTACGATCTAGTAATTGGATTTTAATAATTTTGGGCTTGTTAGAATCCTCTCTTTGAGAGGATCATTTTGGTAGTTAAATCATCTTAAATGGTTTAGTAAATCAAAAGTTACATAATATCAATTTTTTTTATTAATTAATATATAAATTTTTTGCACAATTTAATTGCTAATAAGGTGTCAGGTATGGGCAGTGTTGTACATGGGACAGTTGGGACATACGTTGGGACATTTTGGGACATTTTGGAACAATTTTATAAATTGAAATTACTTAAAATTTTATTAAGATAATCTAATTAAATTTTTTTAAAAATGTGTTCAGCACCTAAAAAATATATAATTATATATTTTTTTAAATTAATTTATTAATTATTAAGGCTTGGGACATAGTTGGGACACTTTGGACGCTGGGACGTTGGGACGTTGGGATATAGCAAAAAAAGACTGGGACAGTGAAATTGTACAACATTGGGTGTAGGTGGGTAGGGGTAACCATAAAGGGTAGGGTATTTTTTTGGCTTGTGTAATGCATAAATTTGCAGATCCTCTGCTCCTGATTGGCCAAACCACTAGTTTGGCCAATCAGGGCCAGGAGATCTGCAAATTTATGCATTACATAGCCAAAAAATACTCTACCCTTAAGAGATGGAAATCACCTGTTTACGATAGCTCCCTTAGATATGTTTTTGTGTTTACAAAAATTAAATACTTTTTTTTAAAAATAATTGAATTTTAAGTATTAAATTCTGATTTTATTAAACAAATATTATTTATTTAGATAAATTTTTAAGTTTAAAAAACCCCAAATAATAAAACTTTACTGTTTATTCTCTTATAGTGCAGTAGTGATAAGGGCAGTATAAGGGCGCTAACATTTATTAGGTAATATTTTAGGGGGTGGAGGGCCAAGGAAAATCTTACCTTAGTTAAATTTGATTGGCTAAAATTTTATTTATAGACCTTACCTAGGGGTGGGGTAAGCCCCTATAGTAAATAGATATTAGGTAATAAATATCAGCGCCTTAAAATAAATTTGTTATATTTAATTTAATACAATATTATAATTTTATTATATAGAAAATAATGCTGAAATCAAATGATCATGAAATTACTGCATCTGATTGGTTAGAGTTAGGGTGATTAGCCAATAGGTTTTAGATTTTATAATTATCTAAATTTCAGTATCATCTTTGATATTATATATCAAACCATTTTTGTAAATAGAACATCATTGTATAACAAATGCTTTCAAATCATCATTGCATAACAAACATTTTCAAAATATAATTGTATAATAAAAATCTTCAAAATGTTGTATAACTACTGAAGTTATTCTTCGAAAAAACTACCATTTTATGTCTAGATAGAAACTACTATTATTTATTAAAAAAGCCTACTAGTAGCTATTAAAGAAACTCACTATTAGCTATTAAAGAAGCCCACTATTAGCCATCAAAGAAACCCACTATTAATTGGCAAAATCCTACTTTTTATCTTCAAAAAATCTATCATTTTATATCAAAGAAATCTACTGTTCTATACTATTATATATAAAGAAATACATTAAAGAAACCCACCATTTTATATCAAAAAAACCTACTACTTTAGTTGAAGAAATCTACTCTATTTGCCAAAAAAGCCCACTTTAATTACTGAAACTATATTATTTATCGAAAAAATCTACTTTTAAATATTGAAAAACCCACTATTATTTTTTATCTTAAATTATAAAATCATGCCAAAAATATTTATTAAAAAAATTATCTAATCTACAAATAAAAAAATAGTATATTAGTAAGGCCAGACCAAATTAATTCTTTGTTTAACATAATATAAAATAACTGTAAGAAGGGAGTGGGCATTGAAAAAAAACCACAAAAATAATAATACTACAATTTTATTGATTGATTTTACATATATTAGTTATATAAAATTTAAAAAATTAAGAGTGAGCAAATACTATTAATTACTATTAATATGTATTAAACTTATATAAATTTTAAAAAATAGGGGGGAAGGGGTTATATTAAACAAAGAATTAAATTGGTCTGGCCTAAGGGGCTTCTAGAAATTATGTAATTTTTTGTTACTAATAAATTTAAAAATTTTACCCACCCACCCACATTTAATACAGGACTCCAGATATCTCTTATATAGATCATAACTAGATTTTGGCCAATTTTGATCTAATTTGCTAAAATGACAAAGCTACATTTCTTTAAATAACTTCTGCTCTAGTAATCAGAATTGAATGATTTTTGTTTTGTTAAATGCACATCACTAATAGCTTCATTTTAAAAAAAAGTTCATCCAAATTGGACCACTAGATGCAAAATAATTGCCAAAAACCTTTTTTTGCTTCTCAAATTTTTGGGGGTTTTGCTAAAATGCATAATGTATGACCTCTGTACTAGATGTCCAGGGTCCTCCTGATATCCTATTAGCCAATTAAATTTTAAAAATTATTCATATATTCAAATTTTGGAATTGATAATAGCTTTAGATCCAATGGTCCATTTTGTATAATTTAACTACCAAAAAGCTTGCCTCAATGGGATGATTCTAACAATTCCTAAATTTCTTTAATATTGAATAACTTCTAATTCACTAACCCATTTTGAATGATTTAACTACCAAAATAATTATCTCAGTGAAACAATTCTAACAAGCACAAAATTGCTAAATTCCAATCACTGGATCCCAAGATTGATAAAAATTTGTATTGTTAGACAATCATTTAATAAAAACCAATTTAATTAAATGATTGTCTAACAATACAAATCTTTATCGATCTTGGAATCCAGTAATTGGAATTTAGCAATTTTGTACTTGTTAGAATAGTCACTGAGACAATTATTTGGAAGTTAAATCATTTAAAATGGGCTAGTGTATCAGAAGTTATTTAATTTTAAAGAAATTTACTTAGTGATTCTAAAATTACTATTAAAATGACACAAAAGTTGAAAGATCTTGGGACCTTGCAATTAGATTTTAACAATTTTGGGCTTGTTAGAATCATTTCATTGAGGTGAGTATTTGGATAGTTAAATCATACAAAATAGGCCAGTAGATCAGAAGCTATTATCAATTCCAAAAATTAAAGTATATTTAATATATAATAATACATAAACCTAGTCTGATCTTGTGATCCTGTAATTGGGTTTTTATGATTTTAGACTTGATAGAATTTTCTCTTTGAGAGGATTATTTTGGTAGTTAAATCACCTGAATTAGTCCAGTAGATCAAAAGTTATTAATAATTTTGGAATTTTATAATTTTTGATCAGAATTATAAAATTTTGACCAGAATTATAACCTGATATTTTGGGAACCCCACCCACTCCAAAATTACATAATTTCTAAAAGCTCCCTAAACACAGTTTGTATTATACAAATTGTATAATTGTATAAAGGTTTTTATCATAAAATACTTATAATAAGGTATTTTTTTATAATTTTATTAGTAAAGTAGTTGCAGATTTTGGTGTGATTACAAAAAGGATTTACTATGATGTGATTATATAGGAGGTAACTATATAGAAGAAAGATAGTAGCAAAAATAGAATAATTGGTACAATTGAAATTTAAAAAACTTTTTTAAAAAATTGGAGTAGATGGTTATACAAAATGAATAATTGACGTTGCATGGTCTAAAAACAGTTCATTCATTTGATATATTCTTTTTATTTGCTTTCTCTCTCTTATGGTTAGATATTTGTTTAATTGGTTAATGTAGATCAATTGCCTGAGTAACTTATTTATATGCTTTAGAATACTTTTTGGGAATGTAATATTTTACTAATAAAATATTTCTGCAAAAGTCATTCTTAATATCAAATAAATATTATTATTCACTATACAAAAAAATTAAAAAAGAATCTTTACTCCTTGCTAATTTTGCTTAAAAGACAAAATATATGACTATATATTGTACTATGAGAAATTAAACTATAAGTGAAGGTAGGACCCTGAAGAACTCTAATACAACACAGATCTGAGTTTGTATAATTTTAGCAGTATTTTAGCCAAATAGATGTATAAAATATAGCAAAATTTGACAATTTACTATATAAAAATGCAGTGTTTAATGAATTTCTATACAAATTTTCCTTTTTTAGAATCATCTGAGTTGTATCAGAGTTTTTCAGGTCCTGTGAAGGTATCTAGAAATGTTTTTCGTTTGAAACTGCTTTGTTAAATTAGATCTAAATAAATATTTATTGCAACTGTTTGATTCAAACAAATACCAAGCTCTTTAGTAGTAAAAGACCTAGATTTAATATTTAAGTTAGTTGGTTCTTGTAGTATGCTTATATTTGTCAATTGAAATTAAAGTGTTGGCTTATCAGTCACATAATATATCATGCAGATTACTGGGGTAAATTTTTTACTATGAAATTTGAATGATTGGTATTCATATGATCAACCAATTTTTATAGTAAAGTGTAACAGTAGAACCTTTTCAAATACCATTTTTAAAAGTTTTCCAAAAGAAAATCTATTTTGTATAACCAAGGTACAGAGTTTATTTCATAAGCACCCTTCAATTTTTTAAGTTTAAAGCAGAAAAATAATAAAGCTAAAAAGAATCATGCCTTCAAAATAGATAGTTTGTTTTATTTTTATGTATATATTATTTGTTTTATTTTGCTTTAAAAACTTTTTTTTAACAGTTTAACTCACCAATTCTTTTGATAATTATAGATTACTAGAATGTTGAATGAAGTCACAGATAATTAATTATTAGGTTTTAAGTAGTTATGAGCTAAGCATTTAAATAATTATTACTATTAAAGAAAACTATTATTGATAAAGCTAGTTTTAAGAAAAATAGTTTCTTAAATGTATAGTTTTTTAAGCAAAGTAGTTTTTTAACTTAGTTTTTTAAATAAATAGTTTTTTTAAACAAGTAGTTTTTAGACAGGCAGTCTTTTGGACAAGTAATTTTTAGTTAAATTAAACTAAAACAACTAGAAATAGTAGAATTTAGATGAGTTGGATTAGAACCTATTATTAACAAAAAAAAGTTGAATGTGCAAAGATAATAAACCCATTAAGAAGTATTGAGTTAAATATAGTTAATGATAAATTATTAGAAGCTATTTATATGAAAATAAGATATGGTTAAAAATATATATATATATTTTAATTTTTATTAATAAAATAAGCTTGAATACATTGAATATATAATTTAAAATATCACTTTATTTTTAATTTATTTTAAATTTATTAACAGAATTATATGTTTGCTATTGACACATTTGGCTCTAATTATTAATTGAGTTTTATAAGTTGCTATACAACCAATATAAGAAAAAATTAAATCATTGGCAGTTAACAGACCAAGAAATAAATATAGATCTATTTTTTTATTAAATATAATCAACTGATATGCAAAATTTAGATTTTACAAACCTATAAACTTCTAATTGCAATGACATTAATTTATGATCGTAATAATTTAAATAAACTAATTAATAAACTCCAAACTAAATTAAATAAACTTAAATAACTTATATACTATAAATTCTTGAAATAACAGGCATGGGCATTATTTCAAAAATTATGCCCCCTAAAAATAGTATAGATGGTTTTGAAATAATGCCCATGCATGCCCTGAAATAATATGTACCTAGTGATGTGTACAGTATGTATAGTACTGTGCATAACACATCACTACGTGTACCCTCCATATATATTTATATAATGTTATATATTTAGTTCAATTGACCTTATACCAGTAATAAGCAAAACGTTTTTAGTTTTGCATCCCTTCTTTAAGATCAACAATCAACAATGCAGTTTTAAAATTTATAGTTTTAGTTCAAAATCTCAAAATTAGAAAATGAATAGGAGTTATCTGTAAAAGAATTTATTATTATATTAATAAGATTTTACATAAAAATTAATAGGATTTATAAATCACTGATTTTAAATAAATATGTTGATAATTTAATTCAAAATCAGAAACCTGAACATTAGCATTGTAATACTGTTATACTCAAACTACCTCTAAAATGGTTTAGTGAAACTGGGATTTAAAATAATTACTTCACATATTTAATAAATAAACGTGATTGTGTATGGAGGTTTTTATATGATTTGCTTTTATAAAAAAGGCAAAACGGCTAAATATATATGAAGAAACAAGTAGTCATAAACAATGTATAATAAACTATAACTAACTTTGAGAAATGTGAAGACTATCACAGTAGTCATATGATCAATATTGTTAATCACTAACGATTATAATTAATTGAAATCAGGTTACAAGATACATATTGGTAAAATTCCAAATTACTATAGTTTGGAATTTGTTTATGCCCAAATTCCAAATATATCCCAAATTAATTTCTCAAAAACTTTATTAATAATCTTTGTTTAAACAAATAGCAAATATTTTTATTGTTATAGATAATATATTTACAAAATTTTAAAACAACTTTTTTGATTTGATCTTTTACAAATAGCAATTGTTTTTTTTGAATTTGGGATTTGTCTGTGTTTTGCCAGCAAGTATAGTTACAAGTATATAAAGACACAAGTATTGGTTTATTTAATACAGGTGTTTGGGTGCGCCGCTAGTACCCTTTTTGCTATGTTCTATCTATCTATCATGCTAAATCCCATACTAACTATTATGCTATGCCCCATACTATTTTGCACGCCTCATACTAATTACCATGTTACTAACTATCTTGCCACATCCCAAACTATCATGCTTTTACTGTCATGCTATGTTCATTATCGTGCGAAACGTTAGTACAGTATCAAAAAAAAAAGAAAAAAATACTATCATATTACTTAGTGATGTGCCACATACAGTACTATATGTACAGTATAGTATGTACTATACATACTGTATGCTAAAATTTTTGCTAATCACTTGTTTTAGCCAATTAGATACCATTAAAGAACTATACATACAGTATATACAGTACGTACTGTACATACTGTACACTAAAATTTTTCAGATATCAACATTACTAGTGTTACTAATATCTCAAACTATTATGCATGCCATACTAACTACCGTCTTACTAACTATCTTGCTACGTCCCGAACTATTATGCCTTTACTATCGCATATTCATTATTGCGCTACATCTGTTTGTTTTAAAAAAAAAAGAAACATTAGTACTGTACATTAAAAAATCTTACCATGTTACTAATGTCCCGAACTATTATGCCTCTACTATCGTGCTATGTTCTGTTTTAAAGAAAAAGAAACATTAGCACTGTATAAAAAAAAACAAAAAAATAGTACCGTGCTACTAACTATTTTGTTACGTCCTGAAGCATCATATTCCTACTATCATGCTACGTTAGTTATCGCACAAAATGTTAGTACTGTAATAAAAAAATATATATTATTGTGCTACTAACATCCCAAATTATTCTATCATACTACATTCACGCTACATTTTGTTCCAAAGAAAAAAAAAACTTTATTAATATATATAAAAAACACCAATATGCTACTAACTATCTTGCTGTCTCGAACTATCATGCGTTAACTATCGTATATTCGTTATCACGCTACATTCTGTTCTAAAGAAAAAATAAACATTGGTATTGTATATATATATAAAAATAATAATAATATTGTGCTACTAATGCCCCAAACTAGAGATGGTAGTTGAATCCGGATATATATTTATATTCGGATTAATCCAGATTTTAAATAAATCCGGATTCAATTTTTTGAATATCTGTATCTGGATATAATATAAATCTGAATATATATATTTATATCCGGATATATATTTATATCCGGATATAAATATATACTCGGATATATATTTATATCCGGATATATCCGAATATAAATATATATCCGAATAAAAATATATATCCAGATATAAATATATATCCAGATATAAATATATATTCGGATATAAATATATCAGGATGTATCCAGATATATCTAATCTACGGGATTTTTATAGAGCTATCTCCAAATTTCTGAGTCGAATGCGTCAGATATAGATATAGGTCAGTGTTTAGCCCTAGTTGTTAGTAGGTTTATTAGGCAATCATACAAAAATCCTTCTATTTATATTACGTTGTATGTACCTTCTATCCGGATATAAATATATGGAGTGTCTCATATTAAAAAGGCCCATTTTGTCATATATCTTATTTTGAGATAATTGAGTTTAATCATTTGTTTTGATTTCGGACTGATCCGGGATTAAGCAAATTTCACGATTTTGATTGGTTAAATATAACAGGTGACTATCGGGCAATCTCATAATGTGCTTGTCCTCAAGCAGACTCGTATAATTTTTCTTTTACATTACCCCCATTTTTATTATGCAAATCGACTTTCATTTATAATCGAAAAATATCAACCATGTCGAAATTTATATGAATTTAATAAAAACTCATTTTTCAAAAAAATTGCAAAATGGGCCCTTTTAATATGAGGCACCCCATATATCTGGATAGAAAATAAATCCGGATATAAATTTATATCCAGATATATATTTATATTCGGATACATTCGGATATATTTATATCCAGATTTAAAATAGATTAATCTGGATATATTTTTTGATTTTATTTATATCTGAATAATAAAAATATATCCGGATTCTAATTCTACCCCAAACTATCATGCTTCTATTATCATGCTACATTTGTTATCATATTACATTTTATTCTAAAGAAAAAATGTTAATATTGTATATAAAAAATACTATTGTGCTACTATCTTGCTATGCCCCTAACTATCATGCTTGCTATGTTTGTTATCGCGCAAAAAGTTAGTATTGCATTATAAAAAAAGAAAAGAAAAAAATAAAAAATAAAAAATACTACTATGCTACTAACTATCTTGTTAGTCCCGGACTATCATGCTTCTACTATCATTCGTTCGTTATCCGTATCTCAGTTAATCTAATTTCAAAGATACAAAGTGTGTATAAGAACGGAAGCAATTTTCTAAATCTGAAAAATGCAAAGTGTACATAAAGAACTAAAGTCAATTTTTAAAAAATAATCGAGAGACTAATTATTAATAGATAAATTACGAATTTATTACGACATTACGCATTAACATGCAAATAATTAAACGTCGCAATAATTACAGATTAAAAAGTAACTGATCGTTATTTTTAACATATCAAAATGTTTTCCCCATGCCTTGATTACATTTTTTAGTTACGACCAATCAAAAACATTAAGCACACAAACTTAAAATTAAAATACTGTAATTTATTATATATATATAAATATATTCAGTAAAATTGAATAATATAAATATCATATGGGCTGATTTATGGAATTGCCAATAACTTTTGATATACTAATTTATTTTTGAATAATTTTATTACCAAAATGTTGGTCTCGATAAGACGGTTCTAATGAATCCAAAATCATCAAAATCCAATCACAGGATCCCAAGATAATTAAGCTTTGTATAATTTTACTATTAACTTTTACTATGTAGACAATCAATGTATGGATTGGTTTTACTATGTAGACAATCAACGTATGGATTGGTTTTCATATATGAAAACCAATCCATACGTTGATTGTCTACATAGTAAAAGTTAATATAAAATTATACAAAATCTTAATTATCTTGGGATCCTGTGATTGGATTTTGATAATTTTGAATTCATTAGAACCGTTTCATCGAGACCAACATTTTGGTAATAAAATTATTCAAAAATAGATTAGTATATCAAAAGTTATTGGCAATTCCATAAATCAGCCCATATGTAAGGGCCAATAACACTAACGTTTATTTGGTATAATCATTGTGAATTTCGACATGTGATTGTGACCATTTATTCTATCCATTTTTCGCACGTTCAAAATGATTGGTAAAAATGTACCGGACAATCATAATACTTCAATTCACATAAATGGAAAGATTGGTAAAAATGTAATGGACACACGTGATAAGATAACAATTTTATTATGGGGAAATCAGTGTATGAAAACACGATTCTTTATTAGAATAAATGAGATATTTATTAGACAACTATTTTAGTAGATAACTAACAACTAGTCTAGTAGACAACTAATTTGGCTCAGGGCGAGACTTGATGTATTTATACATTTTTATTATATAGTTCATGATCAAACATATCTATGATATCCGCTAGATATTAATGATTTTACCATATCTATGTGATATATAAGATCATTAATATCAGTGTGATTCATATAATCAAAAGGAAATGGGTGTAGCGACTTAGAAAAGTTGCCAAGTTGTCACCCCCAAGCGGCAGGTCGAGAGTTCAAATCCCACTGGTAACGATAATGAAAAAGAGACCTGTGTTCGGTAACTGTGGCTCAGATTGGTTGGGTATGAAACCTGTAACCTGGCGCAATGGTGTTTGTTACACCACAAATCCAGGGAACCAGAAAAACAGAAACCCGTTTGGCAAGTCCTGAGTAAGGAGGTAGAGAAGTTCTAATAAGTGCTACCAAAATAAGGTTGTACTGGGGTCGGAACGAACCTTATAAGGGCAATGTAGGTAACGATGTGGCCTTGGCGCAAGTTACTGAAGACAACAATAGTAATATGATGTAAGACATATTATTGTAAGTGGCTAGCAATTTCTAAGAGGGTAAAGTAGCACTAAGGTCAGTAGTTATTGTGAATAACCCTAGAAAAGCCATAATATATACTGGCTTATAGGTAAGATAGTAATAGGAGAAGCATGGGTCAGAGAGTTTAAATAGGCAGGTCCCGTAGTTGGTCTGCAGATATGACAGCTAGTGTAGAACCTTCGGGCGGACTACTTAAATTAGGCACCAAAAGTGCACGTGTGGCTAGTTGTACACTCATTCATGTAACAAATATTACAAATTTTCAATAAAACCATCAGCCAAAGTAGACGGCCATTAAAAAAAATATATATATATATAATCAAAAGGATCTTTGTGATCAATGTGATCTATATGATTTCTTGGTTTTTGTGTTCACATGTTCGAATATCCTATGATATATCTGTCATATAATATTTATGACGAATTTTAGGGCTAACAACACCTTATTAAAGAAGTTTGAAAGTATTTGGTAGATTTTTTTTTTATACTATATTTACCAATTTAAAAAATTATTCACAATAACGCCTATGTACATACTCGAAATAACGTTCACATATTCAAAATAACATGCAAATGCCTGTTATTTTGAGAATTTATGATAAATAATTTTTTATATTTATCTACTAAATCGATGCAAAGTTAATAAACTTGAAAGCCTAATAATCTCCAATCAATTAAAATAAATATTACTATAATGTGGCTATAAATCTAAATAAATAGATTAATTAAAAAGTAAATATGTATAATAAAAATTGAAACTGTTTCAAAAAGTACCTTTTTACAAGCAAAAATAATATAAAAATGACAAAATTAATAAGTGATCTACATACTATAAAATAGTTTTTCTTGATTTTCACTGCCATGTCTATAATGCACCAATCCAGCAAAGATGCATTTTGTCAAAAGCTCTCACACTGTTGGTGCACACTTTTTAAGTCAAACCAACACTAATCTGAGAAAAATCAGATGAAAGAAAGCAAATAATTGCCCACATTCAAAGGTGCAGTAATTTATAAAGAGAAGTTCATTTTTTATATTTTCATATCTTTGATTAATTTTAAACTTGATATTTTGTATGACTGTTATATATTGTAGATTTTATAATGAATTCGGGTTTGTTAGTAATAAATATTACATATATACCACTTTACATGCATCTATATAGCCTCTAAATATTTGCAATAAATTCTTTTGCATGTATTTGTTAGTTTGTAATCTTACTTTATATTAAGTTTTTTTTTTTGTTTTTTAATATTATTAAAACGATAAATGTTTTCAAAAATTATGTAATTTGATTGGTTAATCATCACGTGCAATCACGGGTAAATCATCAAAAATTAACCAATCAAATGAATGTCTTCCCATGACTCTCCGAGAGTCCTGAAAAGTGTTGTTAACTGAGAAATTAACTTCGGCCACCCTAACCGGATATATTTATTAACCGGATACATCCGGATATATTTATATCCGGATTTAAAATAAATTAACCCGGTTATATTTTTTTGATAATATTTACATCCGGATTCTAACTCTATAATGGTAAACAAATATCATTTTAAATTTTTAATTAATAAAACGTCTAGTATTAGTCCGCCAATAAATTCTACGTACTGTAATTTTATTGTCTTTCGTACATTATCCGGCAAACTCATATCATCATGAAATTATTTCTTGTTATTTTTTCATGTGTTACTTAAATTAAAACAAGCCGATAACTCCAGAACTCCTTACGAATCATGATCATAAATTACCGGATAATACCCATACTGGGCAAATTGTCAAATACAGTAATTTGGCTACACATGCCGCGGAGCGGCACGTGTTCATTTGCAAATTACCGTTATTCGAATACTTTATTGATTTCAGTTTTTTTTTGTCACATACTGATATGTACTTTGTTTTATAAACCTGGTTTACTTTTTATTTCGTAAAATTATTAATTGTTCTATACTTACAGGCTAAACAACACAAACAATAAATATTTATGAGCTTAAATTGCTGATAAATTGATCATTACTGTAATTTATAGTTAGTTATTCTATGGATTGTAGTGAATAACCCAGTTACACACGGGTTCATATTCCGTGCCGAAGGCACGGGATTTAAATATGAATCCGTGTGTGTATCGGGTTATTCAACATACCCATATAATAACTATCTTATTGCACGGTGTCTGACGTAACAATCCCGTGCCAATAAGTAAATGAAAAAAAGCACGGGTCGTCACATAAGACCTGTGCAATAAGTGCTCTTTATGCTTACTCCCTGATAGTTAAAATTGTGTAAGAAATCTTACTTTAAATAAACTATGAACATAATAAAAATTATACTTCTCAAGCCATTCCCGAAATTTATCTTTATTTTTTTCCACGCCAATTCAATTTTTGTAAAAAAAATGGCAGTTTTTAAAGATTCCCTGCCTCTGCAAACTTCCAATAATATGTAAGCGTTTCATGCTTATCTATTTCGACTCCAAGTCCTAATAATGACAATACCAACTTACACATTTCTTTAGAATAATTCATGTCGGCAATTTTTGATAATATGTGAATGTCTTATTTTCATCCAATTCCATATTCGTAACAATATCAAAGCCAATATATTCCGTCTGGATCATTCATATCTACCAATTTTTGTCAATTAATGAAATTTAGCTGACTGGTTCATCGATTATTTTTTGTCAAGTCATCATTCAACATTGGTTTATGATGATACATCAGCACACCAATACTGTGTATATTTATTACCCATCAAATGTTTAGATTTCATTCAATAATTTTAAAGTCTCGATGTTTTATCTTTGCAAACATCTGACCAAGACAATTTACAATTAAATACTGTAAGTAGTAAAAAAATCGCCGTTCCACATCTCTATCACAATTTTGAAATTATTATAAGCATATTGTCATAAAATTATAATCACTAAGTAATATATAAATGGCTTATTGGTTTTTAACTCAATTGATATATTTACGGTAGCATTATTTTAAAAAATTTTTTATACAATAAGGTAATGTACCTACAACCTTTGATCTTTTGATTATTGTTATTGAATTTGGTCTTGAAATTCTGCACAAGATCAATTGAATCAATATAATGCATTGTAGATACGTCGGAATTTTGCTGAAGTTTGTACTTTGAACTTCTCAAACTGATATTTATGGTGGATAATGATTCCTGATGAAACTATTACTCAATGACGAAATGATTTCGTCAACATACTTGTTTGACGAAACCTTGGCGACTGAAAACCCTTGACAAATCAATTGACCAATGAAATATTAACTCTCTTTCAAAGAGCTTCATTGTAACAACCCTGGATGCTGAATGTTAAGATTTTTCAAAGTTATTTTTCCAAGTTTCACTCATCAACATGAAAACAGTAACTTTAGTTGATAATGAACCAAATTATGAAGCCCTTGACATTCACTAATCAAATGAAATTTTCTTTCGACGAGCTACTTTATAATGAACTATGGATGTACTAAACCTTTATTCAAATGCTATTCATTATAATGAAGTTTATTTAATTAGTCTTCTCCGTCGGCCTTAGGGCACTTCTGGGAGGTAAAGCCCAGTGTTGGAAATCTGGTTTGAAATTTATGTTCTCATGAGAACATGTTTATTTAATTTAATGTTCTCAAAAGTTTTTTTATGTTCTCAATTAGAAAAAAATTTTTTTCTCTCTTTCTCTTTCTCTTTCTCTTTTCTTTCTCTCTTTCTTTTTTTCTCGCTCTTTTTCTCTTTTTCTCTCTTTCTCTCTCTCTCTTTTTTTCTCTCTCACACTCTTCTTCACTCTTTCTTACACTTTCTTACTCTTTCTCACTCTTTCTCACTCTTATTTTCTTTCTCTCATTATCTTTCTCACACTTATAATTTTATACTTTTAGCTATTCTTTTATTTTTATTTTTAATTAATATATGTAAAAATTATTAATGAAAAATATAATTTATTTAAAAAACTATATAACAAAAGCTAAGTTATTCATAATAATAAGGTTATAACTTCATACATATATTTTTAAAAATTAATATTTGAGGTTTTTTTATATATTGTTGGAGATGTTATTGGCTTGGCTCAGCTTATATATTTAGGTTTTAAATAAGCTATTAATATCTCTCAAATATTTGAATAAATAAGTAAATATAATATATATTCTTTTTTACTATAGTAAATTTATAGATTCAAAATTTTTTTACTATAAATTTTTAAGACATAGTACTAAAGCTTAAAATCATATTAACTAAAGATTTGTTAAGTAATTTTCTTATAAAAATTATTATTATAGTGAGTTTAGCTCTCNTCTCTCTCTCTCTTTTTTTCTCTCTCACACTCTTCTTCACTCTTTCTTACTCTTTCTTACTCTTTCTCACTCTTTCTCACTCTTATTTTCTTTATCTCATTATCTTTCTCACACTTATACTTTTATACTTTTAGTTATTCTTTTATTTTTATTTTTAATTAATATATTTAAAAATTATTAATAAAAAATATAATTTATTTAAAAAACTGTATAACCAAAGCTAAGTTATTCATAATAATAAGGTTATAACTTCATACATATATTTTTAAAAATTAATATTTGAGGTTTTTTATATATTGTTGGAGATGTTATTGACTTGGCTCAGCTTATATATTTAGGTTTTAAATAAGCTATTAATATCTCTCAAATATTTGAATAAGTAAATATAATATATATTCTTTTTTACTATAGTAAATTTATAGATTCAAAATTTTTTTATTATAAAATTTTAAGACATAGTACTAAAGCTTAAAATCATATTAACTAAAGATTTGTTAAGTAATTTTCTTATAAAAATTATTATTATAGTGAGTTTAGCTCTCTAAAATTTATGATACTTTATGTATATCAAAGTTTATATAATAAGGGCTATATTGCACCAAACTAGAAATAAATAAACCAATAAACTATATTATCTAAAATTTTTTATGATTCAAGAACAACTAAATTGTTCTCTATTTTAACTACTAACAATTAAATCTTTATAAGCTAAACTATTTAAATTGCTATATTAATAAAAATGATTTTTTATTATTTTATATATTTATATAGAGAACATATTTTTCAAACTTAATGTTCTCAAAAAAAATTTAATAGAGAACATCTTAAATTTTGTAAATGTTCTCAGATTAAAAGTAATGTTCTCATGAGAACATGAGAACATAAGATTTCCAATACTGGTAAAGCCTTCTTCGGGTAATTTCGGTAAACATTTCGATATAAAAAAATTGAAAAATGAGTAGATAAAATAATGCAACAAGAAAAAATTAATGTTATATGCGCTGATTTATTTATATTATGTAAGAAAATAATGATATGCTTCATCAATTATTATCGGTTTCGCCTAGTGATTGCACCCGGGTAGAGTTTGCAATTGTGTGGCATAGTAATTTATCCGGATATCCGGGTAATTAAATAGTAACCGGGTAGAGGTTTTCCTAACGGATACAATCTCTAGTTTCGCCATTCGTCAATTCGTCATTCAGAAATTGCTTGACGAAACGTTTCGTCATTCGTCAATGGTGAATGACGAATCATTTATCAGGTATCATTAATGATGGATAGATTTTATACAAATATTGAAAGGATATCAAATTTGAAAACCATTGTAAATTATTATATTTTTATAGCAAGAACGGACTTAGTAGATTACTTTTTTATCAGATTTCACAGATCAACGAGAGGTTCAACAGTATTAAAGTTATTTATATTAGGATTAGAGTTAATGTTATGGTCAGAGTTTGTAGTTTATGTAGGGGATGATGTTGAAATTGGATGATCGTTAGGGTGATTACTTTTAGATTTCACGATCATCCGAATTTCAGCATCATCCCCGACAGTTTATATTGCGTCAAATTTTCAAACTTAAACGAAGATATCTCGACAATCACAAAGTCAAATTCTATAAACTTTTTTTTTTTTATTTCAATTCTAAAAACCTTTAAGATTCAAATAAAAAAAAATTTTATCGAATTTGCTTGGTGGTTGTTGAGGTATCTTAGTTCAAATTTTGACAAAATTCAAAACATTATCAAAATAAAAGCTGCGACAACCTTTGAATGAAGATATCACGATAACCACCAAGCAAAATCTGATGAAGTTTTTTTTATTTCAATTCTACAGGTACATAACGTTCAAATAAAAAAAAGTTTATCGAATATGCTTGGTAGATGTCAAAGATGTCTTCGTTTAAAGTTTGTAATTTCGCAAATTTTATTGGTCAAAAATTTTGGGTACTTATGTCGAACATTGTTGTGTCGATACGAAAGATAAATCTCGTGTTGCTGTGTTGGTAGCAATCCCTTTTTTTTGCCATGACTAGTGTAACGGTTAAATGGGAGAGCGATACGAAATAATGTCCATTGGCCAATCCAGCTCTAACCGTATATGGAGAATTCAAGTCTTAATAAACCGCGGCGAAGTTACAAGTCAATTCAGTCCGTCGAATTGAGTCTTGCAGGATTCATTAAAGTTAAAGTCGAATTCAAAGGAAAAACTCAGATAAATATATGAAACTTTTTATTTCTATTCTAAAGTGTACGTGAAACTTATATTTAACTTTATTCAATTTCAGGTGTTTATATACATTTAGAATTTTTATAGCGTTACGCCGAATTTCTAGCGATACGCTAAAAATTAAGCGTTACGTTGAAATTTCCGTGTATCATCAAAAATCAAGCGTCACGCCGAAAAATTAGCGTTACGCGGAAAAACTAGCGTTACGCTATAACTACGCCACCCAGCCACTATTGACTTCCATTTTAGTATGAATTATTAATACGGGGTAAGGGAATTATTTACAATTTCGAAAATTACAATTCTTAATTCGTTACACTAGGGAAAGACTATTTTAATACTATAAATAGCGCTGGTATGATACAAATATTAAAATAGGGGTATTTTATGCCTATGGTTAGAGATGGGCACTATGCGCATTTTAGTCCATACCATGCTGAACTACCCCAAGAGCACTTCCAAAAATTCTGCGCAACCAATCAGATTTCAAGATCAGGTTTAACATTACACGATCAGGAAAATCTAGTTTCTCAAGGAGCCTAACAAAAAAAATTCCTCATCAAAATTTTACTGTATACTACTGCCCTCACTTTATACTAACCCTAACCTTACCATAGCGCTAACCTAAGTTAAGGCTTTATTACTCTAAATTCGATTGTTTTGATTTGTTTGCGCAGAATTTTTGGAGGATAGTTTACTATGCTGCATGGTGCACTAGTGATTTAAGCCGTATGGTTTCAGTCGGCTGGCTTAACTATATCATCGGCTAAACGGCTGGCTAACGGCTAACTATTGGTCTGTATTCGGAATATTTCGGGATATTTGCCCCGACTTTATGTTCCTTTTCGGAATTTACCGAATTCTTATAATAGTTAGCTTTTAGCTGCATTTAGCCAGCCGATCACATTACATCGGCTGGCTTAGCCGGCTAAGCCGGCTTAGCTGCGGCTGCCTTAGCCGGCTTAAATCACTAGCATGACGTTAGTAGCTCTCCCAAAAGTTTTTCCGGTCATGTGACTTTTTTGTGGCAAACGAATCGTATTTTGAGATCAGGTGTAACGTGAAAAACAATCGAATAAAGAGAAAAACTTAAGCAAAAATCGAATAGTTAGGGTTTGGATTGGACACTTAGTAATGGCTAGTGATGTGCCGCGTACAGTACTATACGTACTGTACGTACTGTACGCTAAAATTTTTGCCGATCACTTGTTCCAGCCAATCAGATGCCAGAAAAGAACTATACGTGCAGTACGTACTGTACGCTAAAATTTTTCAGGTATCATATAAATGGCACATCACTAGTAATACCAAAATTTTGCAAGGAATTTTTTGTTAATGCGCAGAAGACAATTATAAAAGCGTGACTTTTGCGTTACACATGATTCTGGAATTCAATTGGTTTGCGGCACTACAAGGTCACGTGACCGGAAAATTGTTTGTGTGTTGGGCTAACTACGTACGTAAGTAGTTTAGTGTGCATAGTTGGATCACGCCACTGTGTGGCGTAATAATGATATTTAATCAGTTTTACTGTTTTTAAAAGCCAACACCAAGCGCACCATGCGTATGCATAATGGCATGTAGGTATGAGCACCATACGCATGGTGCCCCTATAGATAACCAGTTAAACTCAAATATTCAAATTTAATAAATGGCTCATACTGATTATCATTCTAGTCTTTTAGGGTAATCAAAAATGTGATGATAGACTATACATTATGATATCACAAGCCTATCCCATGTCACTATTTATTGCATAAATTATATAAATTATACATTATGATATCCCTAACATATCTCATGTCACCATTTATTGTACAGATTCTTATACGAAAAAAATAATGCAATTTGTTCTTACAACAATTATGAATCATTCTTTAAAAGGGATGAATACGAACTTTTCTAATTTTATCAGCTGATTTGATCTACTAATTAAATTTATTCTATCCGAAACATGGGATTTTCTTCCATAGTCAATTTCTGTTATTCAAATTACAGTAGATCAAGAATGTACGTACGTACGTATACCTTTTGTTTGGAATCTTGCTTTTTGATACGACCGATAAAATGCTAAAATATTTACTGTACCATCCTAGCCATAATCTAACAAACATCATTTAGTGACATAACAATAAAATTTGATCATAGTTGTCAAATTTGGTCAATGTTTTCAAAACTGAATAAGCATATTAATTACCTGCAATATTCTTAATTAGATGTATCGAAATATATTAAACAATCGCAGGTAAATTTACATATGGTCTATAATATCGATAGATCGAAATGCATCATTTTAAAATAAAAGTGTTTAAACACAACCAATCAAATTCATTGATGGTACATCAGCATGGCCAAGCATCATTTAATAATATTACATGAAACGAGTGTCTTAACCTAACTTGGGCATTAATAAAAACATGTCGGGAGAGCAATTTTACTATAAGAACATGCTCTAACTTTAACCCTTACCATAACTTTGATTAAAAAGTCAAAAAGCATATGACTGAACACGTCCCCTAATAATAGAAAAAAATAACGTAATACGTATATATAACCATATTATAATATAAGATATTGTATAAAGATAATTCTTATGTAATCAAAAGACACTCAATTGTTTTTCATTCATCATTATCATAAATAACCTATATTAAAATATCGGTCATTTGAATTCTTGAAAGCCACAATTTCGATAAGTTAGCAATGATCATAATCCTTATAAAGTTAAAACTATAAATGCTGATTTAACCAATTTAATCGAAAATCGAAAATCACAATATTTTCATAAATTTACAATCATTTAAAGTACAAACCAATCATAATTATAAAGAGTACATTTTAATAGACAGCTATTTTTATTATGAAAGATAGGATAGAAAAGGAAAGCACACCAGGTACGATGAAAATTTGGCTAGTGTTTTCACATGATCAAAAAATTATATTAAATTTTGATTTTCGGAAACTTGCACAAAATTACGTAAAATTGCAAAAAATTACGTAAAATTACACAAAATTACTATAGTTTTACAACCATGGTTGAGGTCACGGAAAAAATCTTGAGCATTCTCTCTGGGCATGCCCTGGCTTTTTGGCTTAAAGTATGTCTCAAAATTTTTTATAATGTACGATTTTTTATATATGCGATTTTTTGAAAAGCATACACTCTGGGAAACCGTGTTATCTCACCATTTTCGGTATCGTTATATTTTGTTATAATGAATCGAGTTACTCTATAAACTGAGTATTCAATTCTGATTTTAACCACATACTCGTTTGCTCTCCCGATAACGTACGTACCATGAAGTTTGCACATGTTTAATTCAGACGTCAGAAGTTACACTTAAAGATGGGTGACGAAATTATTTCACGATTGACAAAATGGATTAGTCAATGGTTTCGTCTGACGATACTTTGACGAATGGCGAAACTACTGACGATTGACAAAAATATTGATGATTGACGAAACTATGGACGAAACTATTGACGAAACTATTATAATTATAAAACAAAAAGATCGATTCATAAAGGCTTTATTTATTTATTTTTTAAAATTTTTGACACGTTTTACGAAGTGTTATAGGTAAATTTTTTGAATCATTGTTTCATCCTCTACAATATTTAAATTTTCACTAATATCTTGTTTACATTATTCACACTATTTAAACTATCAATATCTTCATTATTTCCATAATTATATTAACCATTTTGTCAATGATTCGTATTGATGAAATTTTGGCGATTGACAAGCTTCATCATGACGACCTCTGGGTATTCTGAATCTTAAATTTCTTTCAAAGTTACTGCTATTTCATCATAATAAAGATTCATCAGTTCATAGAAAAAACATAGTAATCATTTATTGGCCACGAATTGCTTTCTATTAAATTGTCAGACCGTTAATAAAAGTTATAAAAGTTAGCTCCACTAAAATTAACAAGCTCATAAAAAAATCAATTTTAGCTTTCCATTGAATCTAAAGCAGGTATTTTTTTTATTCGTAGTTTCGTTCAACAGACTTATCAGATATGGGCATGGACTAGGAAAACCCCCCTCCGAAGGGTAGTTTCCATTTTGAGGGGTCGTCTAAAGCCAGGTGCGTTCACGTAATATAAAGCCAATCAAATCGTAAAATTTGATCTTTACGGATCAGCCCGACGAGACAAAAACAAAGAAAAAAAGTGAAAAACGCCAAAAATACAAAAAACGAGTGTCTAAATCTGTCTAGGAGCATTAATAAAAAATGTCGGGAAGCCAATTTTACCTATAAGTCAAGCCTTAACCCTAAACCCTAACTAACCCTTACCCTAATTTTAATGAAATAATCAAAAACATATAAACGCACCTGGCTTTAGCCATCCCCCATTTTGAGAAAATAGCGATTAATTGTT
Organism: Gigaspora rosea; assembly: GCA_003550325.1. Classification (NCBI taxonomy): domain Eukaryota; kingdom Fungi; phylum Glomeromycota; class Glomeromycetes; order Diversisporales; family Gigasporaceae; genus Gigaspora; species Gigaspora rosea. The sequence goes on from QKWP01000632.1 coordinate 31,932, forward strand.
TGTGAAACCTAAATTTTACCCCTGAATTTTTTGTTTATTTTTAGGGGATGGCTAAAGCCAGGTGCGTTTATATGTTTTTGATTATTTAATTAAAATTAGGGTTAGGGTTAGTTAGGGGTTAGGGTTAGGGCTTGACTTATAAGTAAAATTGTCTTCCGACATTTTTTATTAATGCTCCTAGACAGGTTTAGGCACTCGTTTTTTGTATTTTCGGCATTTTTCACCTTTTTTCTTTGTTTTTGTCTCGTCGGGCTGATCCGTAAAGATCAAATTTTACGATTTGATTGGCTTTATATCACGTGAACGCACCTGGCTTTAGACGACCCCTATTTTTAGATATCAATTACTGGATAAACGATGTCATGTGATGATGAACCACTGATTGACCAATCTAATTTAATTGAGTCGTCGATCTTTGGTTGTTAATCTATTTTTAGAACACGATCGTTAAAAAATTGGGTTACATTCAAGTTAAAATATCTCGATAAATTATTATATTAACGTAGGATAAAAAGTGAAATACATATATATATAAACTGGAACTTTAATTTGAATCAAAAATCTCAATTTTTATAAAAAAGTGTCGGAGGGGGGTTTTCCTAGTCCATTGCCCATATATCCGGATGATCGATGCAAATCATCGGATAATATCGGATAACTGTGTAAAAAATAATAGGACTGGGCAACGAACAAAAAATTAACCACATGATTCCTAAAGAAAACTCGCATTTTAAACCTTTCCTTACATAAATTACACCCAAATGCTATAGATTACTTATGAAATTTATGATTTTCGTGCATTTCGTCATTCGTCGCGAGTTTCGTCATTCGTCATCAGTTTAGTCATTCGTTATTTCGTCAAATCGAAGTTGTCTGACGAAATTATTTCGTCATTCGTAATGACGAATGTTTCGTCATTCGTCGTCCATCTTTAGTTACACTTGAATTTCTGAATTCAATAAAAGCTCTTTCTAATTTGATATAACAGCGAAACTTAATTCTTATCTAACAACGAAAATTTTCAACGAAATTTATTAGGTTGGTAATGTTATGGCCCTATCCATTAGCGATAAATAAACAGTAATTTCAAGCATGTATATACGTATTACTATAGTGTTCCAAGTCGAACCAAAAATGCAATCGATTAGTTAGCCAAAGGTTTTTTTAAAAAAATCGATTATAGTAAACTAATCGATTAATCGATTAATTGGCTAATCGGTTAGCTGTATATCGAAATAGTTAGGATTTGATTGCGTAGCTACCTAATTACAAGATCAAAGCATGATGCCATATACGCTCTACCCTTGTTATAGCGGACCCGTTAAAGAGAATCCCTCACAATAACGGTGGAATTCTCTAGCACATTTTAGAAGTTTCTTTATTATACTATATAATGATATAGTGGATATTCATTATATCGGATAGAATGTCCCGGTTCGATCATTACGTTATAACGAGGGTAGAGTGTAAAACAACAGATCGATTTAGTCAGTTAATCGATTAATCGTTGCAATCGATCAGTTGTCTAATAAAATTGTCAGTTGATTAGTTGGCAACTTGATTAGCTAATCGATTAATCGAGGAACATTAACGTATTAGTTCAGGAGTCTTAAGTTGTAACTCCAGGCAGGTGCCAACTTCAGGCAAGGTATACTGTTGGTTACTGCTTGTAATATCAAAAGTCTCATATTCAAGAATTTAATTTTGAAGATTGAATAATATCTGCGGACGCTGTATGAAAAACAAAGTATGCACTATATTTGGAGGCATATTTAAACTTTTTTTTTAGGTTTGCTTTTGAGAGTGCATGGCAGATCATTTAAGATTTATTAAGATGTAAAGAATCTGATATGCATTAATGATACAATTAAAATATCTAAATATTTTAAGCATATTACTTTAATTTGTATTCTATATTCTTTGTACACGTGACCTCGTTAATATCAACAAATCAAATTTTTATAAATTTTTATATATCAAAACTCCCTCATATATATCAACTTTAATATGAACACTCGTTAATATCACTATCAACATGTTTTAGAACAAGTTCAAATGGGTTGATATTAACGAGGGACACGTGTATAGAATAGGGTTGTAAATCGATTCTAAAAATTAGAATCGATGATCGAATCCCTAAAATCGTTTTAGAATCGATGATCGAATCTTAAGATTTGTGATACTGAGCTTTATAGCGCTTTGCAAAAAAGTGTGACCCTGTGATTTCATGGTGATGATGGCGGAAAAATTTCTGAGATTTTAATTCCCTATTGATCATAATTTTCAATCATAACGTCTATATTTTATCCGAAATCGTTGAAATTCGTCAAGAATCGAAGAATCCGACTGATTTCTCGTGATTTTACATGACATCATGATCGGCAGAGGTCACACATTTTTGCAAAGCGCAGTATTGTAATCTGTTTTGTACTGTTAAAATGCTATAAGTTATTTATAAATAATATAAATTTAATTTTTTATTTAATGTATAAAAAAGTAATAAATAGAATAAATATATAAAATAAAGGAGAAAAAAGCGAATGCTAAAAAAAAACTCCACTCTAAAAAAAAATAAACTCTCAATTAAATTATTTGTATCGAATATTTATATATTTAAAAACTATTATAAAAAATAGAGTACATTCGATAATTAAAATCTTTATGCATATTATTTGTATTCAGCCATTTTATAATTATTAGTTTTATACTTACGGACTATTACAATCTTTTAACAATATTCTTTGCTTTTAGATATATAAGACAATATAATGCTGTGTTTGTTATTAAAAACAATAAGCTACATAAGCCTATCGTTTGTACTAAGCCATTCTATAATATTTATTTAATACTATCGCTAATTTTTAATATTCTCGGTTTTTTGATAAGCACATAAAAAATATAAACGGTTGTGTTTGTTACTATTTAACTTATTATTTTTCAAAGCCTCTATAGCTATCTGAAATCACATTGTTGTAACTTATTAAAAATTATAAGGCATATTATGTTTTTAAACTTTAAGCCTATTGTTTTCAATAATAAACATAGCTTTATATTTTTTACACATACACTTAAAACGAAGAGAATATTTATCAAAAATTTATGTATTTAAATATTTAATATAAACCGATTATATATTTAGAATCGATTCTAAATCTTAGAATCGATTTCAGAATATTTAATCGTTTGTAAAAACGATTAAAACGATTATACAGAATGAGAATCGATTCTAATTCGATTAACGATTAAAACGATTATTATAGAATCGATTTACAGCCCTAGTATAGAATAATTAACGAGCCAGGGTGCACCATCTACATTCTACTCGCATTATAATGTAGTCATCGGGCTGGGAAATTCTATCCGTTATAATGAATACCCCAGGGTTGGCAAATGACAATGCCATTTAAAAATAACATATTAAGAGTTTTGGTGTTTTAGGGTTTAACCAATCCGAAGTGGCACAAAACTTAATGATCTCAGGATCTTAGCAATATAACCCATGTTTGTCATTTGTCATTTATCTTCTAAATGACTAAATGACAAATGACAAAGTCACAATGTCATTTATGTCATTTAAAAGTCATTTGCCAACCCCGGAATACCACTAGGGATGGGCAAAGTAATTATTAAGTAATCGAATAGCCAAAATTTAACCCTTACATATTTTATAAATTACAGTCTTACATATTAAATAAGGACGATCATCAACCCGAGTTTTGTGGGACCGCCCTGGGGTCGCCATAAAGTAAGAGTCTTCGATTACGAATAAACTTCATATCAGATATTCAATTACGTATATCGATTACGTTATTTGTATATAAAATTGTTTTTTTTATGAATTAACATTAAATAAAAAGAACGATTGTTTGAACGTGACAACATATTTATATACAATATCAAATTGGCCTTTAACAAATGAACGTGCAACAAAAATGGCATGTATTCGGTGGCATATTGGTCAAGAAAAAATTGCTCAAACCATATTATTCAAAATAAAAAAAAGAATAAATAATTTTGAACAAATTTTTCAAGTTAATGCAATTAATTCGAACGAAAAATCTAACGAAACATCTAACGAAACATGTCTTGAAGAAAACGTATCTAAAGTCGAATTTATTGTTACGGATAATAGTGATAATAACTGATAAGTTAGAACAATTTGAAGAAAAACATAATGCAGACGATTGCAAATATTGACAATTTCAATACTGATGATAAATTACTTATAACAATAATAGAATCTCTACAATAATTATCATGTGAAACTTTGGAGAACCGGTTAATCTAAAATTGATAAAATTGTATTTGCATTTGCAGTAACGATATTCAACAGTAACTAACCATAACAACGAATTTTTGAAAACAAATGTTAAAGTTGAAAGGCAACTGTATTTGCAATAACAATACCAAACAATAATTTATTAAAAAATAAATATTAAATTTGCAAGGTTTCTATTTAATATTACGATAATAATATTTGTATTTAAATATTTAACCTATAAAAAAAGTGGTCCATGTGGTGGTACAGGGTGGTGTCAGTAATATTCGTAATGACTTGGGTTAGTGGCACGTGTAGGTTCATAGTACGTAATGTGTACGTCTTGTCTCGTATAGGCTTGTTGAACATTATGGTACGTATATGCTAGAGATGGTATGTACATAAAGTATATACAAGCTCAGTATCAGATTAGGGGTCAGAACAGCCCCTTAATCCAATCCGAATTTAGATTTGAAGACATCTAGATCTTTTTTTTGTTTTTACGCTTTTTTTTTGTTTACGTTTTTTTTTAGTTTTTATCATATTTTTATTTTTTTTCGCATTAAGTTACTACATTTTTTTACTTTAGATCTTTTAGGTTCAGCAATCTTTTTGGAATAGTCTTTTGCCATTCTGTTCTTTTTTGGTAATTTTTTCATTTGTTTTTTTTTGTTTTATTTTCTCTATACTAATGTTTTTCATTCTCTTTTAGTTCAGTGTTTGAGTATTTCTTTGATGATCTTGGTGAGTCATTTTGGTGTTGGGGTTTTTAAATTCTTGATTTTCTGCTTTTTATTTTCTTGAATTTTTGTTTTTTTATCTTGTTCTTTTTCTTGTTTTGTCTTGCTGTACTTCACTAACTTCACTTTCTATACTTTTACTAGTTTTGCCTTTCTGCACCTTGCTGCTCTTGTTTTGCACTTTTGCTAGTTTGCTTTTTTGTACTTAGCAGGCCCAGGACATGTCCTCTTAAAATAGATCAAAATGCTATCTATAATTAAAATTTTTAAAAAACATATAAATTTACTATATAACTTTGAGCTAAGATTCTTTTAAATCTTACTTAATAACTTTAATTAAATTTTTCAGGAATATTGAACAAGGGGAGAAGAAAAAATTGAGCTTAAAATTAAATTAAAATTTTGCTAATTTTGCAAAAACAAAAATATAACTTTGCCAAAAACAAATATTTTTTCAATTTTGAAATCAAGAGTATATATAAAACCATGCCCTAAACAACTTTACTTACGCGACTGAAGTAGGTTACCTTGTAAAAAAAAATAGGTTATCTATGTACTAAAGTTAAAATTTTTGGGTTTTAAATATACCGTATTACCGCAGAATAGCACACATGGGCACTATTTCAAAAATCGCATCCCCTAAAAATAGCATACTGGGTTTCGAAATAACGCCTATGCGTGTCCCGAAATAGCACATACCTTATATAGTATATTGTATAAATGAATGTATTTCTATAACTTTGTACCATAGGAAAAATTCTTAACACTATCTCATCTCTCTTTTTGTTACAATACTGACCATTTATTATCAAATTTTATAGCGAATATTTGACAAGTAAGCCAGATAATATGAATACATTAATATTTAATATATGTGCCAGGTAGAGTCATTTAATACATAATGAGGTCATGAAGCATATAAATAATGTCACAGGCTAAAAGTGATCTCCGAAATTAGGCGCAGTAAAACCCGTGATCGAAGAAACAAAAAACCTAAAGAAAGAAATCAAGAATTAATCAATTAAAAATAGTCAACAATATAAATATTACTAAACATAATTATCGTTGTATAATCATATAATACTTATCGTCATAGGCCCCTTTAGTTATAGTGATTCTACCGTGATTAGAGATCAGTGATTTTACCATGATCCTTTCATAATGAAAGATTGATTTATCCCCAACCCCCTTTAATTCATTAGTCTAGTAAAAATTATAAAAGCGCTGTAGCTTTCTCTCTTGTAAATATCATATCCCACGAGATTCCAATATTCTTAATTTAATACATTCAATAAATACCCGATAAATATTTTTTAATAAATAACTTACCAAATCACCAATGTCACGCCTCTGGTGAGTTACATCATTACCTAAAATTATACATTTTCATATCTATCATATCAAAAGAATATAATTCTGCTAGTAACAATAAATAGATAGATAAATAAATAAATAAATATAAATACCGCACAGGATTACTACTTGCTTATGTACAGTTAACTCTCTCTAATCTGAACTGCCGGGACTGCTTTTTTTTATTATGTAAAAATTTGAAAAAGTCCAGTTTTCAAAAAGTTATATATGGCTTATCCGAACTTTATAATAAAATTTACAAATGTTCTAAAAGATTTTGTTCGGTTTAGAGAGAGTTTAATAGTATTTGGTTTAGAGAGGTTCAGATTAGAGAGAGGCAACTGTACATATGTACACAAATAACAAATTAAAGATCTATAATTTAGAAAATTTTTGCCATAAAGCGATTTTTAAATAAATATTTATATACTGCATAAAAACTAGGTTGGTTTCGAAATAGCACACATGCGCATACTCAAAATACCGTGCAGGTAATTGAAATACCATGCAGGTGATTGAAATACCGTACAGGTGTATACTATTTTGCGGTAATGCAGTAAAATGTTTTTTAATTAGGTAACCTACTTCGGGCCCTTAAGCAAAGTTGTTCAGCATGTAATTCTACTTAGTTTAAAATTGCCATGCGTTTTCTTGGACCTTTTATTAAGTGAAAAATGGGGTTACAGTTCAGAAAAAAATTTTTCTTTTAGAAAAAAAATTTTTTCCAAAAAATATATAACCTTAGGGGCATCCATAAATAACGTTATGCAAGAGGGAGTTTAATACAACATAACAGATTTTTTAATATATTAGGAGGTCAAAAAAATAATAATACAATTAATAAATAAACAAAAAAATTTTTTTATACCCATGCTCCCATATAATATACCAATCACGAAATATATAATCAATGATTATTGATAATCTTTTTTTTTAATCTAATACTATTTGTAAATTCTTGTAGATATCGTCATTGCTAAAGTCACTAGTTTTGGAGTTATTTTGTATCATCGTGTAATTGTAATATAGTTTTCAGTATTGTTATTTGGGTAGTTTCGAATCAATGCTTTGCTCGTAATTTTGCTATTCTAGGTTCGTTGTTTTTGGTATTACTGTAAATTTTGTTGCTTGGTACTATTGCTTTACTGGAGTTTTTTCACCATATGGGCCGTTTTTAGGTCAGAACGAAGAAAACACTAGTGAATGCGCTTTGAAAGAAAAATGTTAATTGATATATTGATGACTTAAATAAAATAGTGAAAAGTATTAGCAGATTAGTTTGCAAGAACACCATACCAGCTTCTTTGGATCTTAGGTAAAATAATTTCAGCTATTTTATTACTCTGGGACATCTAGCAAAAAATTGACTGATCTAATATTTGCGTTTGTGATGTTAGTAATGATTGTTATCAATATTAAATTGGCAAATATTCAGTCAATAAATTTTTTGTCAGACGTCCCAGAATTTATAAAAACAGTTGTAACTGCAAATTATCATATACAAGATCTTCTATAATAGAAATTAACTAACTGGGATCTATTTTGTGAAAAATCATTAAAAGAGTTTAGAGCAAGATGTGAATCGGGACTTAATTAATTGTGTTTTAGTAAAAAACTAAATACAGTCAGACCTCTCTAAATGCATTCCCCTAAGTGCATAACCTCCTTAAATGCATATCAGTTTTCTGGCCCAAATATATACCAAACCTCTATAAATGCATTTTTTCTTATTGTTCTCTTAATGCATATCTCCAAAAGTTTGGTCCCAATGATATGCATTTAGAGAGGTCTGACTGTATAGAGTATTTAGAGTCAAATCGTATTTAGAATTAATGTTAGGCTTAGGGTTAAAAATTAATAAAACGAGTTTGGGTTTAGGGTTAGGATTAGATAAAACAGGATTGGGTTTAGGGTTAGGAATTAAGTTTAGATTTAGAATGGGTAAAGCTAATTTTGGGGTAAATCATATATTATTGGTATTTAAGTTAATAAATAAATATATATATATGATTTATATAATACAGTAATAATAAAAATAAATAATTTATTAAATATTAATAGAAGTTATATATATATGTATATATCACACAATGCAGGTATATGTACCTAGAGATCCTAATTTTCTGCTGTGACAAACTCCAAATTCTACACTTCAAATTATATGAATTATGTGATAAATTTTTTTAAATTATACTACAGATTATGTGGATCAGATAGAAATATGCAAAGTTTATCATTATAAATTTTTATCATTATTATTATTTTAAGTACTAAACCCCATTAGTAACTTACCAATAAATTACAAAATCTGTATAATATAAAATTACAAAAAGAGTCGTGTTTACAAAACTGTCTTTTGCGCCAAACAAAAAAATTCTCTGTGAAATTTTAGTACAAAGTTAATTTTTTATTTTGTATAACCTGCTGTTCTTTTTTTTTTTAAATTTCAATTATGCCAATTATTCTATTTTTGCTATTTAATTTTTTCTCTAGTGTCACCTGATAGTGACCTTAATTTTCTGGAATTACCGATAGAACTGAAAAAAATCTAAAATTTTCTGGGTGTGAACATAAGTATATTAATTTATAGTAGATTAAAAAAGAAAAAAAATCTGACCAGCTAGCTGAAATTTTGAAATACTATATTATACAAACCAAAAATTAACTTTGTCCTAATATATATTTTTTATTAAATTTTTATACTACTTTAATGATATGTTTTATTACTTAACATTCTACCTTTATTTGAAATTTCAAATCTTTTATGAAATTTATGTTTTGTACAATCAAATGCTGCATCCAATAGGAACTAGTAGGGAAATTGATAAATCCGATATTACTCGATCTTAATTTTGATCATTTTATGCACAGATTATGCTTTATTAATCATGCAAAATTCTACAGCATGATGGAAATTGGTTTTGATTGGCCAACATTTGTGATCTACGTGTATATATTACACCAAACCCAAAATAATGTCATATGATAAATTGACCAATAAAAATGCCAAATCGTTGTCATATGATTAACTAGAACAGTTCTGTAGTTCTTACTTGTTATGAACTATTCACGTGATTTGTACTGTCCCAGGACCCCGAAATATACATAGATAGGTTAGGTATGAGTTTGCTTATTTTTGAGGTTTTTTATACAGATCTTTCTATTTATAGTAATTTTTTTGCTTATTTTTGAAGTTTTTCTGCAGATCTTATCTTTTTTAGTAACCCTATAATTAACCTGACCTATCTATGTATATTTCGGGGTCCTACTGTCCCCACCTAATATCCGCGACATGATATTATATAAATCAATCTGTAAATTACAATTTTACGTTACGTAACTAGGCTGGCATGTCACAATGTCCAATTGATTTCAATTTTTTTGGACATATGTCCAATTGAAATTGGACATATGTCCAAAAAAAATTGAAATCAATTGGACATTGTCCCTGTTATGTAATTTTCAAAAAATTAAATCTCGTGTAATTTTCATCATGCAGCCAGTATATTTTTATCACACAGCCAGTACATTTTCATCACACAGCCAGTTTTTTTGATTTGAATATATGATCCGAATTGAATCACCAAAAATTTGATTTCAATTTGATTTAGCCATGTGCTCATAACTTTCAATTACTTAAATTTCAATTTACTCAATTTACCGAATCTTACTCAAAATTACACAAAATTACGTATAATTACTGTGATTTGATATCCCTAACCACAACTCAAGCATGCTGTCCATAGATTTCCTGCTATTATAGATCAAATTATATTCTTTCGAATGTACTGAAACCCAAATTTTATTTAATCTATGTAAAAGGCTATAAAGCCTTAAAATTGAATTTACTACTCATTACCTCGAGATTGTTGAACCCGATCACCATAATGAATCATCAACTGATAATAATAAGCAAGATCATATAATCGTTAAAAACCCATTATCATTTGGGAAAAAAATTTCTTTAATGACTAGAGTATTATACGAAAAACAAAGAATTGAACATAATACACTAGAATTAACTCCAGATCGTTTTCAGACAATACTTGAGAATGCTGAACCACAATTAGTAGGATTCTTTGATAAGCTTTACAACGCATTTATTTCGGAAAGACGATCTGCTTTTAATAGAAAGGAAGATAAAAAAAAGTAGTCAATATATATTACTCAATTGCAGCGATACGTAATAGACTTGCAAATAACTATCCTTTGGAAATCGGATTGTATTTAGTGGCATCGGGTGCTTCTTGTGATGCAATTAATGCATTGCATAGTGCAGGTATTACGGTTTGTTATAAGACTATCGAAAACTACTAAAAAAAATTGTAGCTGCACATCCTGAAAATATTCGAAAATATTTTGCGGAGAAAGTAAGTATTATAAAAATAAAATAAAATAAATAATCGATAATTGAAAAAAATAAAATAACAATAAAAAAAAAAAATCAAATTTACCAAATTAGTTTAAATCCTGTAGTCATAGTTAGAGATATGAACGCAATTCCGTAACATGATGTAATAATTATAAGTTACGGCAATGCCGTAACTCATTATCATTACATCATGTTACGGAATTGGGTTCACATCTATAGCTATAAATAAATAATTCCCCTAAATTTAATATTTAATATTAGATAAATAGTTTTTTCGTATATAATATCGACGATTACCACAACATACATGGAATAAAACATTCTGACACCGTAGTTCTTTCTGCTCCTATTCATTTTTCGATATGTGTCAGTAAAGAAATTACTAAATGCGCACCAATTCCAATAATTTATAATAATCATTCGGTCCACAATCCTGCCAATATTGATGCTTCTTTAATTTGTTTGCATTTAATTACATGGTATCACAGAATTTTTGATCTTTCCTATTCACAAAGAAAAAGTCAGTGGACCGCTTCGCAAGGAATTGGGCTCATTAATTTCGAACAAATTAATCTTTTAACCGTCCATTGTTATGACAATGCAATAAAAGAAAAAGAAGCAGAAAGAACTATGGAAGGAGTTCGATTAGTTGAGATTAAAGAGTGTCAGCTTCATTCCCTAGACGATTATCTAAATGTTTTGAAGATGATTCTCTTAGTAAATAAAAATGCAGGACATACGAATAATCATGTAATGCCTATCGTTGCTGACTGGCCCGGGCAACTTTTTATATGGAAGGCATTAACCAATATACATCAACAAAATACAAAAATACCAGCTTCTATAAATGCCTTCATACCTATATTAGGGCCGCTTCACATTTCGCTAAACAGCCAGGATCAAGTTCTAAAAGTATATTACTCTTTTTTTTAAAATGCTCTTTCATGCGGTTTTTGGAAAGCGTAAAGTTCTTGCAAGAAAACCAAAACCATGGAGAATAAATCTCCTTCTCGAACTTGCTTACCAAGGATGGATAACTATAAAACCAAAAATATTAGCGAAATTTGAAGCAACGTGTAAGGATGTGGAATATAGGATACTGATCGATCTTCTTGATAATGTTATTCCTGCGACTTTGGATGTATATGCGGTTCTTTTTCGTTCAGGCTCTTTCAACGAATATGTTGAACCGGTTTTTCGAATATGGACTTTCGCTCTTCATTGGAACCGTAAAAACTATAATAAAGCACTTTTGGTATTCTTGTCTGATATTTTTTATTGGCAAGAAAAAGAGCATCCAATATTAGAAGTAGTTAAAATGTTTTTGGTAAATTTCAACGATTATTTCGTTGAAAATTTCCATAGCAAAATACGGGCCAATAAATCTTCAGATGATAGTGTCGACACTATTATTAAACAGGCTTGCGTTTTAGGTAATATAAAAAAACCCAAAAAATCTTTATTTAAATAATTTAATCAATACTTTTTTTTTTTAAAAAAAAAAAAAAAAGATACAAATAAAGAATCACAGTTTAAAGAAATGTTCTATACAAAAAAATGATATCCATATATGCCCTCTAATCTAGAATATTTGGCGAATAAAACATCATTATTTTTATTGGATTACTTTTGCCAAGTGTTTCGCCATATTAAGACGGTTGGAAATATAATGAATAAATCACAAAAAAAACAAGGAAAAAGAAGAAAAAAGAAGTTTTAAAATACAAGCTTGCTGTTTTAAACGAAGAAGTCGATCTTATGTTCTTACTTACGGGTTATAGTACAAGCGTTCCTCCTTCGCAAGGACTTTGTGATGACTGTTTTGAGTCATTGAGCGAAAAAGGTGATAGTACTGTCTTGATTTGTAGTCACGGTTTTCACTGGCACTGCTACAATAAGATGGAATATGGATGCCGACATTGTGAACAGTACTATAAGAATGGAATATACAAAAATGTTTATTTATTTTTGAAAAGACTTGAAAAAGGAGCCAATAATATTACCGAGGAGGATGGAATTGAAGAATCCCAAGAGTCTGAAGAGACAGAAGAAGACACGGAAGAGCATGAGTTTATTCAAGAAAGAGATGAAAGAGATGTATTAAAATTACAAAATGCGTTAGAAGATGTAGATAAATGGTAATATTACTAACCTTCTTTTACGAAGTAGAAGTTAAAGTAACCACTATAGCGTTTATACCTTTGTCAACTTTCACATATAAGCTAGCTAGCTTTAAATACTTGATCCCACTTGATCCGAGAGTTTTAAAAGACCCGTTAGGGCACGAGAAACGTACTAGTACAAAAAAATTTTTTGGTACATCAGTTACCTTTAAAAAAATGCTATATTATAATAAAATTTTATAAGGATTTATGATTTATTGGCCAATCATATTCGATCTGATGATCAAAATCAATAGCTAATCAAAACCAATTTCCATCATGCTAAATTCTACTTGATATGCGAATATAGCTGTCATTTATGCTTTTGCTATAAAATCTGAATTATGTGCATATTATGCTATCACATTTCTGTGGTATCCCTATATGTACCTTCAGGCAGTGTTGTTACAGGACAGCTTTGGACAATGATTTGGACAATTTTGGACAATTTTGAACAATTAAATAAAGTAAAATTACTTAAAATTTTATTAAGATAACCTATTTTAATTTTAACTAGAATGTGTTTAGTACCTAAAAAAATATATAGTTATATTTTTTTAGATAAATTTATTAATTATTAAAGCCTGGACAAGCTTTGGACAATTTTGGACATTTGGACAATTTTGGCATGGACAAGCCAAAAAAAACTTTGGACAGCCAAAATGTACAATACTGTCTTCAGTTACATGTATATAATCTCGTTTTTAATAACTGGGTAGAATTTAAAAAAAAATTTTTTATATTTATATTTATCTAGAGGGGTACTGGGTCTATGTAAATTAGAAAATGTTATTTATGAATGATCTATTTCCAGGGGAGGGTTATGAGGTCTTATAAGAAGGTAGATAATGTTATTTATGGATGCCCACTTAATAAAAAGATTGCTAACTATGACCTTCGGGGATAAAAACCCAAAGGAAATTTCAAAAAAAAAATATATATATATATAATTACTATAAGCTTTGAATCTATAATTTTTTTTCCTACTATTAATTTAAAATTAAATTTTTCAGAAATATAGAACAAGAGAAGAAGAAAAAATTAAGCTTAAAATCAAATTAAAATTTTGCTGATTTTGTACAAAACAAAAACGTAATTTTGCTAAAAACAAATATTTAATAATTTTTAAATAATAAATATGTGTAAAATTGTGCTCTGAACAACTTTATTTAGGCGACAGAAGTAGGTTACTCTGTAAGAAAAATGGGTTAAAGGAGTGACAAAAATCAGGCGATTTTTTAGGGGTAAAATAAGTTGAATTATATATAAGAACCTGACTATATATATATTAAGAAAAAGTGAGGGGGTAGGCCTCTAATAAAAAATAATCAGATGATAATGACATGGCCCTTATCTATATACTAAAGTTAAATTTTTTGAGTTTTCAATATAAAACCTCTTTTTTATTAAGATAACCTACTTCGAGCGCTTAAGCAAAGTTGTTTAGCATGCAATTTTACTTGTATTTAAAGTCAAAATGCATTTTTTTAGCTATTTACTAAGGGGAGGGACAGAAATCAGGTGATTTCTGTTTATTAAAAGGCAATACCTTCCAGCTCCCACCTGATTGAAATATTAGCCAATTAAATCTAATTATAACAATATAGACCTGATCGATTCATAAACCCTACCCCTCTAAAAAATCAGCTAATTTTTGTTCCTCCCCTAAGTGAAAAATGGGGTTGAAGTTAGAAAAAAAATATTTTTCTAAAAAATTTTTTTAGTAAAAAATTTTTTTCTAACTTTGATCCTATTTTTCACCTAGTAAATAGCTAAAAAATGCATTTTGATTTTAAATATAAGTAAAATTGCATGCTGAACAACTTTGCTTAAGCGCCCAAAATAGATTATCTTGATAAAAAAAAGAATTTATATTTAAAACTCAAAAAATTTAAATTTAGTATATAGGTAACCTATTTTTCTTACAAAGTAATCTACTTCAGTTACCAAAGTTGTTCAGAGCATGATTTTACATATATTCATTTTCTTAAAATTGTTAAATATTTGTTTTTGGTGAAGTTACATTTTCATTTTGTACAAAATCAGCAAAATTTTAATTCAATTTTTAAGCTCAATTTTTTTCTTCTTCCCTTGTTTTATATTTTCAAAAAATTTAATTTTAAGTTAATATGTAAAGGAAAAACATTATAGATTCAAAGCTTATAGTAATTTTATATTTTTTTTTATAAATTTATATATAACAAAAAACTCAGTCATAAATAGTGTAACAAGTCAGTTGACTGATATTGTTAATATCATATAAATATTACCTAAATATTTGCTAGCCAATATTTTGTCAATATTTTTGTACCAAATATCAGCTAACAATTACATACTATATATTAATAAGTTTCTGTAACATATCAATTCAATTTATGTAACCTATCGTCTTCCTGATAAGGCACAGAAATTTATAATTAGACCTGTGCTGTTTACATATATACATTTATCACTTGATTTTTTAGGGGGAAGGGGATCAGAGGGATTATCAGGTGCTATATAAAATAGTATTATTAGCCAATCAAAATTGCCCAAAATAACTACAGTATATAAAATTTTTAATAATAATAATTAAAAATATAAAAATTTTATTTTATATTAATCTCTGGCAATGATTTTCTTTACAATTGCTAATCCAAATTAGATAAAAAATTTCTGAAGATATAAATCATATTTGGCTACAAGTTATTAAAATTTTAGCCAATTTGGATTAGTAATTTTTGAGAAATTGCTTAATCAGACTTAGACTCAATTATGGTTTGGTCTGGGTCTGGTCTGAAGTCTGTAGATTGGTCTGAGTTAGAATATATTTATACATATTTTTGGTACTGAAAAAGTATATTTAGTGTATGAAGTTAGAATTAATTAGTAAAATTTTGTGAATTATAAGATATTATAAAATTTTATTAATAAAATTCTATAAAATCTTATAATTAACAAATTTTTATTAATTAATTCTAACTTTATGCACTAAATAAGCATGTTCAGTATTTAAAAATACATCATAACAGCATAATTATTTTTATTTTACTCAAAATTTAGAGAATAGATGCATAATTTTTGATTTTTGATCAAAAAAGTCAAATTTAAGCATCTTTTCTCCAAATTTCAAGTAAAATAAAAACAACCCTGCTGATTTAATGTATTTTTAGGTGCTGAACAAGTTTACTTAATCCTTTAATTTAGAATTAATTAGTAAAATATTATGAATCATAAGATTTTATTAAATTTTATTAATAAAATTCTATAAAATCTTATTATTCGCCAAATTTTACTAATTAATTCTAACTTAAAGGATTAAGTAAACTTGTTCAGCACCTAAAAATACATTAAACTAGCAGGATTGTTTTTATTTACTTGAAATTTGGAGAAAAGATGCTTAAATTTGACTTTTTTGATCAAAAATCAAAAATTATGCATTTATTCTCTAAATTTCAAGTAAAATAAAAACAAATATGCTGTTTTGATATATTTTAAATACTAGACATCTTTACTTAGTGCATAAAGTTAGAATTACTTAATAAAAATTTGTGAATTATAAGATTTTATAGAATTTTATTAATAAAATTTTATAAAATCTTATGATTCACAAAATTTTACTAATTAATTCTAAACTTCATATACTAAATAAACTTATTAGAAAATAAGAATACATTAAATCAGCAGAATTGTTTTTATTTTACTTGTAATTGGAGAAAAGATGTTTAAATTTGACTTTTTTGATCAAAAATAAAAAATTATGCATCTAATATCTAAATTTTAAGTAAAATAAAAACAATTATGCTAATTTGATGTATTTTTAAATGCTAAACAGGTTTACTTAGTGCATAAAATTAGAATTAATAAATAAAAATTTGGGAATTATAAGATTTTATAGAATTTTATTAATAAAATTCTATAAAATCTTATAATTCACAAAATTTTACTAATTAATTCTAACTTTATGCACTAAATAAACTTATTCAGAAACTAAAAATATATTAAATCAGCAGGATTGTTTTTTATTTTATCTGAAATTTGGAGAAAAGATGCTTAAATTTGACTTTTTTGATCAAAATCAAAAATTATCTAAATTTCAAGTAAAATAAAAACAGTTATGCTAGTTTGATGTATTTTTTAATACTGAACATGTTTATTTAGTGCATAAAGTTAGAATTAATTGATAAAATTTGTGAATTATAAGATTTTATAGAATTTTATTAATAAAATTCTATAAAATCTTATTATTCACAAAATTTTACTAATTAATTCTAACTTTATACATTAAATAAACTTATTCAAAAACTAAAAATACATCAAATCAGCAGGATTGTTTTTATTTTACTTTGAAATTTGGAGAAAAAATGCTTAAATTTGACTTTTTTGATCAAAAATTATGCATCTAATATTTAAATTTCAAGTAAAATAAAACCAATTATGCTAATTTGATGTATTTTTAAATGTTGAATATGTTAACTTAGTGCATAAAGTTAGAATTAATTAATAAAAATTTGTAATTTATAAGATTTTATAGAATTTTATTAATAAAATCATATAATTTACAAAATTTTACTAATTAATTCCAACTTTATACACTTAGTAAACTTGTCTAACACCAAAAAATACACAGAAACATATTATCTTTGGACCAGTCTGCAGATTTTAGACCAAATCAGAACCAAACTGAGTCTGGTCTATATATATTATTTGCTTAAATTTGATTGGCTAGTTTAGTATCAGGTAAGGAAGAGGTGGAGTACCCTCTTAAGAGGTAGAAATCATCAGATAAATATCTATACCCTTATTAAAACAGTAATACCATCTAAAAATTTTATATCATTAGTAGGCCAATGCATTACTTATATAACAAACTATCTTATTTTTATAAATTTAAATAGCTATATATAGATACTAGGTAAATAGAATCCATTTTAAGTCTGAAGAAAAAACAATACAGATCAGTCTGACAATATGGCTATTTTTAGAGTATAATAATTGGTTTGATCTGATCAACCAATCAAACACCAGGTTTTATGCATATACACACAGATATCAGGATTATTATGCCTCTACTATAATGTCCTTTGGACAATTATCTAAAATTTTTATATTATCAGTAGGCTAATATATTACTTATATATAAAAGTGACTTACATTATCAATAATATATCTTCTTAATTAGGGGCATGCCATTTATTACATAATTTTTACCATGACTACATAGTCAGAAGTAGTGATCATGTCTATATGTTATATTAATTAATCAGAATTAGATAAAATAACTACACCATATGGGCCGGTGCAAAAAGATTTGTACCTCAAATAGCTCTAATTCAAATATTTTTTGTACAAATTAATTTTTAATTTTTTTAATTTAATATACTTATTAGGTTACCGGATTGATAAAAATAATTTTTTTTTGATTATTTTATTGATAAAATAAAAAAAATTATTAATAGTAACTTTTTTTAAAAAAAATATTTACTATATAATTTACTATAGTAATTTATATATACGCATATATAGTAAAAAAATCAAATTATCTTACTTTAAAGCTTAATTTCTTTACAACCAGTAATCCAATTTAGCTCAAATTTTAACTATATCTTTATCATATACACATTAATGCACTTGCATTGTACAAGCTCATAGAACTGCATATTGGTTGCAAAATTAATTAAAATATCTTTTTTTAAAAAAAAATTTTTTTGGTTTTTTTTCAAATATGGTGAATTGTACATGCTTAATTATTAAAATAAAACAGTGTTAAAACAATAAAAATAATATATTAAGTTAGATTAAAACCTATTTTATTTGATACTAAAAAATTTTTAATAATTAATCAAGAAAAAAAAATTTTCTTTAGTGTCAAAATTATAAATTTTTTGAGGTACAAATCTTTCTGTACCGGCCCATATATGGTTAAGGGTATCTACTAAGTAAAAAATATTACGTAATAAATGGCATGTCCTTACAAATACAAGATTACTATAAAATTAGTCAATATATAAAAAATCATATTAAAATATTATTTATATATATATTATATTGGTCAAATATCTCTTTAATAAAATTAATATATCACTTTAAAATCATCTTAGAATGCAATCTCATAATTTATTATATTGGTATAATATCATATAAAAGAAGATAAAATTTTAATTAAATAACTAATATAATATCTTCTCTTAAGAATAGTAACAAAAATCAGGTAATTTTTTAGAGAGAGAGGGGGTAAAAAAAGTTGAAATTATATATAAAAACCTAACTATATACATATTAAAGAAGAGGCCTCTAATAAAAAATAATCAGGTGATTAATAACACGGCTCTAATCACTAATTATCTTTATGCTATTAGCCAAAATTGCTTTTAATAATGATATTATATTATCCTACAAATATTAAGCCAATTTTTTTTAATAATATGGGGATAAGTCAGTAGAAAAAGAACAAAATTTTTTCTAAGTAAAAATGTTTCATGACTTTAGGCTTAAATATCTTAACAACTATCTTAATAAGTTTAATAATTTTTTTTATTTTAATTCTATATAACTTCAAGATTAAAATAAAAATAATTTTGGCAAATTTGATTAAATAGTTGTTAAGATATTTTAATTTAAAAATTAAAAAATTTTACTAAAAATGATTTGTCTCTTTTCTACTGACTCACCTCTATATATTAATTTTCGGAAAAAATTTAAAATATCAGTATTATATCATACAATAGAAGAAAATTTTAATTAAATAGCTAATACAATATCAGCTTATAATATATCTAGAGTGTGAAATGGGCTGGTTTTAACCCAAGATTTTGTGGGTTGGGTTGGGTTTGAACCTGGTTGGGCCCAAATTTTAGGCCCCTATAAATGGATCGAGCTTGGGTCAGGCCTAATAAAGTATCAGGTCAGGATCGGGCTCTGTTAATTGGCCCGTCAAAGCCTGATAATACTAAACAGTATGCATTGAATGTGTGCCAGGTTGGTAACGCAGTTAGCTTAAGCGATCAAAATTAATTAATTGTACATACTGTACGTAATCAATTGATTTTTTTTTTTAATATTAAGAGTGTAGCTCCTGCCCCAAACTTTATTAATACTTAAGCAAATTGACATATGGCAGTGCCTTTTATACATACATATTATATACAAGTATTGAGACTAGGACTTCAGACTATGAACGTAATCAATTGATATGTAGTTGTAAGTATAAAATCGATATTACAATTAATAAATTAACCTTTTATTATTAACCTTTTCATTCTATATAATTTGTAATATCGTCTTTATTGTATTTTTCCATACTCTTTCTACTCAATATTAACAACATAATGATATTGAGCATAACGGCAAAAAAATGGGCAAAGTTAACGACCAAACTTTTTTCAACATTTGGATTCTTTATTTTTTTTTTTTAATAGTATTGATGCATGAAAATATCGATATATTTCAATTAATTCCATGAATTTTATAATTTTTTACAATTTATCTGCTCTTTTTTTATAGTGGCTTGCAAAAAGGTGAGACCTCCACAGATCATAATGTCATATAAAATTACAAGAAATTGGCCAATTCTAGTAGATTTGTCGATTCTTAGAGAATTTTAAAGATTCTGAATAAAAAATATAGACATTATTAATCGAAAACTATAATCAATAGAGAATTAAAATCTCAAAAATTTTCTGCTATCATTATTAGAACCACGCCTTCTTGCAAACTGCCATAATCAACCCAAATAATGATCGCCAAATAAAAATTCTAATCAATTTTAATGTTTAAACATTGCAATAATTACTAAACATTAAAATGATAAAATTTGAATATGCGCTTATAAATATATATAAATGGTCGGGTCAGGTCGAGGTCAAAACCTGACCTGACACGACCCGACTAGTGATAAAAAATTTTTTCAGGCTCGGGCTTGGGTCAGGTTTAAGTGGGTCCAGGTCAGGTTCAAACAAACCTGACCTGATCTGGCCTATTACACACCCTAAATATATTTAATTAGTAATTCACGAGAGATAGAAAGAATTACTATAGTAATACTATATATACATGTGGGGATATTAAATATAATAAAAACAATTAATACCTATAATCTAGAGCCGGAATTAAAATTTCTCAATTCCTGTTAAGTTAACATCTTTTGTATTTCTAACCAAACTGTAGAGGCAAGTTTTCTCTTTCTAATGATGGTAAAATCATCAAAATTGGCATAATATATTAAGAGATATTCACATTTTTGTCTTTATAATCATATGAAATTTCTTTGCAGATCTGCAAAGAAATTTCATATAGCCACAAAGACAAAAATAAGAATACCTCTTGATATATTAGGTCAATTTTGATGATTTTACTACCATTAGAAAAAGAAAACTTGTCTTTATAGTTTGGTTAGCAATACAAAAGATGTTGGCTTGACAGGAATTGTGAAATTTAATTCCGGATCCAGATTATACATATTAATTGTTTTTATTATTTAATATCCCCATTTCTATATATAGAAATTCTGTACATCTCTCGTGAATCACGAATTAATCATTAAATTATCTTTAGTATATTTTAAAAATATCTGTCTATCATCTTTTATAAATCTTCATACTGATATTTGGATATTTTTTGTATATACCAGGCTGATATGTAACATAATTTTCAGCATATTGCCTTTTTTTATACCCTATTATCAGCTTATATCCAATAAAATATCAGTCTGCTATCATCATAGCCAATTATTAGATGATATTTGAGTGATATTTTTGATTTCGATCTGTGTTCTTGGTTTATATTTTTGTAATACATGCCCTTTTTTTCAAAGTATCTTTGGTGACCACCAGGTTGGTATGCTTTTTTTTGCTTGCTCTTTTTTTATAGCAGTTTGCAAAAAGGTGAGACCTCTGCAGATTATAATATCATGTAAAATTACAAGAAATTGGCCAATTCTAGTAAATTTGTCGATTCTTAGAGAATTTTAAAGATTTTGAATAAAAAATATAGACGTTATTTGATCGAAAACTATGATCAATAGGGAATTAAAATCTCAAAAATTTTCTGCTATTATTATCAGGGCCATGTCTTCTTGCAAACTGCCATAATCAACCCAAATAATGATCGCCAAATAAAAATTCTAATTAATTTTAATGTTTAAACATTGCAATGATTACTAAATGTTAAAATGATAAAATTTGAATATGCGCTTATAAATATATATAAATGGTCGGGTCGGGTTGAGTTCAAAACCTGACCCGACCTAACCCGACTAGTGATAAAAAATTTTTTCAGGCTTGGGCTTGGGTCAGGTTTAAGTGAGCCCAGGTCAAGTTCAAACAAACCTGACCTGGCCCATTACATACCCTAAATATATTTAATCATTAAATTATCTTTAGTATATATCTTTTTTTTTTTTTTTTTTTTAAGGTGAGGCCTTGCTTATTTCTTTATTGGGTAATTTATATAAGTAAATACAAATAATATATAAAAACTTAAATTGTATAAGAAAAATACATATAAATTACATACAAGAATAGAAGCTCAGACTAATTTATTTGTGACCTAAACCTACTAGAGAGGTCAAGACTCACCTAGATTTGGATGGTTAAAATATTGTTTGTAGGTGTACTGTATTTGATCCATATTATGGACCAAATGCTAATTTTTCGAAGGGCTTTGCCTATTGGTGGGCAATTATTAGAGTCAGAGTGTAATTGGTTGGGAAGGCCGCAAAGGCAGCTGAATGTATAGGTTCTGTGCTAGTATGACCTTTTGTGAGATGAATATTGTTGTTGTATTTGGGAGCGTTTGTATTTAGAGGAGATTTTGTTTATTCTTTTCCATTGGGCGAGGGAGGTACAGTATGGCTTCCATATCTGTTTATATGTCACTTCTGATAGTCTTAGAAGAATTTTGATAATGACTCGGGATGCTTGTTTATAAGATAGATCAAAGGGCTATATTTCTTCAATTAGAGGTCTTGGGATAAGACCTTTGAGCATGAAGTTTAGCGAGTACGGGTATAAAAAGGATGGGTTAGGGTTGAATGCTAGATGAGTAAGGATTAATTGTACTAGTTTGTCTAGTTGGGTGGACAGGAGTTCTAAGCTCTTAGTAACCTCTTGTATGACCAAGTGAATGATTTCATTAAGGAGAAAAGAGTTTTGGCAGCTGAGCCAGTGTAGAGGTAAATCAGGGAAATTGCAATAGAAGCAGTTAGATGACATGAATTTTTCTGGATATATTGTGTGAAAGTGTGAATATGTTAGAAGGTTGTTGTAAAGGATCTTCAGTATATCTTAAAAATATCTGTCTATTATCTTTTATAAATCTTCATACTGATATTTGGATATTTTTTGTTTTATACCAGGCTGATATGTAACATAATTTTCAGCATATTGCCTTTTTTTATACCCTATCAATCAGCTTATATCCAATAAAATATCGGTCTGCTATCATCATAGCCAATTATTAGATGATATTTGAGTGATATTTTTGATTTCGATCTGTGTTCTTGGTTTAAGTTTTTGTAACACATGTCCTTTTTTTCAGAGCATCTTTGGTGACTACCAGGTTGGTATACTTTTTTTTGCTATAGAGGCTCTTGCCTATTTGGTTTTAGTTCAGATATCATTGAAAACTAGCTACTCTTTGCTCAGATTTTGTCAAGCTTACGTTTGCCCCAATAGTATTCCTAGGATTTTTTGTGTCTAGTATTATACTAGCTTTCAAAATTTGGTATAATCTAGGTTACAGATTCTATGACCCAACTAGCATGGTGAACATTCGATTTGATTGGTTGAAAAAATGTAAACAAGTAAACAATATGCATAATGCAGATCATTATATAAATTTAAATCCAGCCAATTGCCCGCCCTTCCAATTTATTAAATCTATACAATCTTTTGGTAAGCTAAATACTAATTAGCAAAAACTGATATATAAATTATATTATGTTTAATACTATAATAATTAGTAATTAGACATAGCATGATAACTAGCAACTGGACTAGTAGTTCATATTTTAAGAACTTTATGTAATGGAAACTTTTTGTCACCTATCAAAGATAAATTAAAGGCAGGAAATTTTCAAGTGCTAAACTTTGGGTATGCATCTCTACTATTATATATATTAGTTCTGTAGTAATAACTATTTATCTAATAATGATTTCTTACAACTTCCAAGTTGCGGAACAGGCACATGGCTATGTGATATAGTTTGTTTTCCATTTTTTTTCTTTTGTATTTCATGCATTTTTCATATGATAAATTTCGAATTTATGTAATTTATATGTCCATACTTTATCTTTTTATTAGGCAACAGATTTTCCATTAGCAAGTTCCATTGGTGTAAATTTTGCTTCTATCTGGCCTACTCAAAAACCCTTTAATATTCAATTCATCGTTGAAATATAATTAATGGCTTAGAATTCGAAGTAATTACCTTTTTTTGTTTTTTTATTATTAATAAATTTTATTTTATGAATTATTTAATAATCTGATAAAAAAACCATTCATATTTTTCAGGATAATTCTTTTGATTATATACATGCTAGGTCATTAGTAACATATTTCAATGATCATGAATAGGAAACTTATGTAATACCTAGTAATATAATTTTTAACTCATATACTTTGTCAATTTTGAGTTTATGAAATATTGCTTTCTAATTCTCTATATTTGCCGTATTAGAACTTACATGAATATTAAAGCCTGGTGGTTACTTGAAATGTTTCGATGATAAAGTGGCAAATTTATATTTCTTTAATTATAATTATATTTTTTTATTTATTTTATTTATTTATTATTATTATTATTAGTTACATATAGTATAACATGCCTTCATCCTTAGAAAAATTATGCAATGCTAGTAAGTATTTTATTTTATTGTAGAAATTTTTTATGCCTATAGTATATATTTATTCTTATACGATACATTCTGAAAATTCTGAATTTAGTTCAGAGGCCTTAACATAATGCGGGCTAGATTTTCGCAATTTTTGTATAACCTCGGACCATTTTAATACTGCACCAATAAAAACTCACCTTTTTTGTAGATTAACAACATATAGGAGTACAAAATAAAATGGTTTAAATGTTTGTGTAACTATACCATGGAAAAGGTTGATTGATGATCTAATGTTACATAAAATCCATGGTGCAAATAGCAAAAACCATAGTGTAAATAGCAGTTCCCTATAAAAAATTATAAATAGTAAATAATAAACATAGTACAACAACCTTTAATATTTAAAAAAAAAAAAAACATAGTACAACAAAGAGTATAAATGGCAAGCATTTTGATAATTTATAATTAGAGTTTTGGCTAAAACTTACTAAAAAAAACTTAATCTAATAGTTTTACTATTACTTAAGTTACTCAAAGTATAATACAACATATTTTTAAATAGAAAAAACAAGAATCCAAACTTATAATAATATTAAAATAAATAGTTTATATCATAACACATAAAAAAATAACAAGAAGAAATAATTTTATAATTATATAAGTTGCTAAAAAAATATTTACTATACTGTTGAATATAGGCTATTATACAAAAAAATTTAATAATAAATTTTTATATAATACTATATATAGTTTATAAAACATGTCTTTAAAAAATCATATCTAATATCAAATTTGATAATATGAACAACAGTAATAATATCATAATATAATTTAGAACAATATGAAAAAAAAATATAACAAATGATTGCAAATATTGACAATTTCAATACTAATGATCAAATTACTTATAATGAAACAATAATCAAATCTTTATATAACAACTTAGATAAACTAATTCTTTCTAAAAAAAATTGATAATATTTAATAGCATTTAAATATAAATTATTTATTATAACAAAATTTAAGAATATATAAAAAATATAAAGAATATATTAAAATATTTAAAGATATATAAAAATTTCATCTATCTTTACTTAATGAACCAGAGAATTCAAATTTCATTTTAATTAATAGATTTTAAAATTAACAAAATTTAGAGATTTGCTATTTATTATTGAGCTTAGCTAGTACATAAAAATTTATAGCAATTTCATCTGCATTAAATTAATTTAGGCTAATAATTTTAAAATTCTTAATTATTTATTAGATAGATAAATTTTTGATAGAAATATCATGATTATTAAAATTAAATGATAAGTAAGAATTTATTAAATGAGATTTATATATGGATTTTAAAAAATAGTGCACCCCTGAATTATATAATTGATATAATCAATGTGATCAATATATAATGGGACATATGTATATATTACTTTTTTAATTTAATTTATTTATTTATACAAAAATTATTACTATATTTTTAGATACTCATATAAATAATATTTATTTAAATAATACAGTTTTTTAACAATTCTATTGAATATATAATATACAGTCAACTCTCTTTAATTTGAACTGCTAGGACTGCTTTTTTTAAGAGTATTGCTAACTTGCTCCCTACTGATGTAACCACCCTACGATTTACCAATCAGGTTGCAGGATTTTGTGTAACAAAATAAAGAAATTTTTAAGAAAATTTAGAAAAAAAATTTAAAAAAATTATCAATATCACAAAATTTTATTACAAAAACTAGTTTTGGGCTATTAAATAAAAGTTTTGGTATCTAATTTTGTATACAAATAATCTATCCTCTAACTTGAATAGATTTATACCCTAACCCTAATCTTTAAAAAAAATTTTTTATACAAAAAACTTCTATAAAAATAAGAGTAGTTAAAATTTATAACTTTAACCATGTTAAAATTAGTTAAATTCTTTTTTTACTATGTAAAAATTTGAAAAGTTCAGTTTTCAAAAAGTTATATATAGCTTATCCGAACTTTATAATAAAATTTACAAATGTTCTAGAAGATTTTGTTCAGTTTAGAGAAAGTTTAATAGTGTTCAGTTTAGAGAAGTTCAAATTAGAGAGATGCAACTATATACTTATACAACAATATATTGTGGTTTAAACTATTCTAATAGCTATATATAAATATATATTTTTATATACTACTATTATACTTAGTATAGCTGCTTTGCTTTACTTATACTTAGCTATACAGATAGGTCTTGTTTTAGTTATTTCACTTCAGCTATTGGCTTTACTTTACTCCTTTTTCTAAATATTCAATACTACTACAACTAATCTACTTTAATTTACTCTAATCCAAGCTCTAATTTAACAACTCAAACACATTTCACAATGAGAATACACTAGTTACAAAGTTAAAATAATGGTATCAATGAATCAACTATCTAATACTAGTACAATAATGAATGATGAATGCAATAAAATACAATACTCCTCTAATAATAATAATGATAAATACCAATAACTAAGCTATTTTGCATCTTCAATAATGATAATACTAAGAAAATAAGTATTTTGCTAAAGATAATAACAAAATACCAAAAAGGGTATGGTACTTAGGAAAGTTGGTAAGTTGTTACCTCCAAGTAGCGGATCTAGAGTTCAAATCTCACTGGTAATGCTTTGGAAAATAGATCTATATTCCGGTAACTACTTTCATTGATTGGTTGGGCATAGTGCTCCTAGGTCTGGTCTGGGTCTGGTCCAGGATCAGACCAGATTCAGACTCTAACTGCTAAATTTTACTAATTTCAGTCTTCAAACCAGACTATTCATAAGAACAAAATTATTTCGAGCTCTAAAACTCGAAATCAAAATTTGAAGACGAAATTGTTTTTGACTTATTTTACTTGAAAGATGAAATTATTTGATACTTTTTTTGAATAGACGAAATTATAAGGAACATATTTATATAAAGTTTATTTGCTTTTTCTTATAAAAAATTTTAATTTTCTCTAATGAAAACGAAATAGGCCTTTTTCAAAAATTAATTTCGGTAGCATTACTAGACTCAACTATGAGTCTGGTTCGGGTCTGGTCTGAAGTCTGCAAACTGGACTAAGTTCAAATATATTTATATGTATTTTTGGAGCTGAACAAGTTTATTTAGTGCATTTTGTTAGAATAAATTAGTAAAATTTTATGAATCATGAGATTTTATAGAATTTTATTAATAAAATTTTATAAAATCTTAAACTTCACAACCTTATATTAATTAATTCTAACAAAATGCACTAAATAAACTTGTTTAGCATCTAAAAATACATTAAATTGGCAGGGTTGTTTTTATTTTACTTGAAATTTGGAGAAAAGATGCATAATTTTGGATTTTTGATCAAAAAAGTCAAATTTAAGCATATTTTCTCCAAATTTTAAGTAAAATAAAAACAACTCTACTAATTTAATATATTTTTAGGTGCTGAACAAGTTTACTTAGTGCATTAAGTTAGAAATAATTAGTAAAATTTTATGAATCATAAGATTTTATAGAATTTTATTAATAAAATTCTATAAAATCTTATGATTCATAAAATTTTACTAATTAATTCTAACAAAATGCACTAAGTAAACTTGTTCAGCACCTAAAAATACATTAAATCGGCAGGGTTGTTTTTATTTTACTTGAAATTTGGAGAAAAGATGCTTAAATTTGACTTTTTTGATCAAAAATCCAAAATTATGCATCTTTTCTCCAAATTTCAAGTAAAATAAAAACAACCTTGCCGATTTAATATATTTTTAGGTGCTGAACAAGTTTACTTAGTGCATTTTATTAGAATTAATTAATAAAAATATGTAAAATTTAAGATTTTATAGAATTTTATTAATAAAATTCTATAAAATCTTATGATTCATAAAATTTTACTAATTTATTCTAATAAAATGCACTAAGTAAACTTGTTTTCACCAAAAAATATATATAAATATATTTGGACTCAGTTCAGTTTGCAGACTTCGGACCAGACCCAGACCAGACTCAGACTTGACTAAAAAGTTTGATTATAAAAGTCTAAGTCTGGTCCGAAAATCAGACCAGACTCAGACTTGACTAATGTCTGGTTCAAGTCCGGTCTGTAGGAGTACTAGTTGGGTATATCACCTATAGCCTTGGTACACCATCTTGAATAGAAGCTTTCAGGTATAGTTATATATCATTATACAGACAAATACAAGAAACCAGAGAAACAGAAACCCATTTGGCAAGTCCTAAATAAGAAGATAGCAAGGATCTTTAATAGTGCTACCAGAACTGGAATATTGGAAACTGAAGCCAGAGAACTAAATGACAAGACCTTTGGAGGAGAGGTCCAACAACCTGGCTGCCAAAGTTGCATTAGAGAAAAAGGACCTAAGTTCTGAAAGTAGATACCAGGAAAGAAAAACAATAAGGCACTTAATACTAGATAAATCAACCCTTCCAGGCTAACTGAATTGGAAGTTTGGGATGTATCAGGAAGAACCAGTAGAAAGGTAATAGTGTGTACTGGGTTGGAGCAAACCTTACAAGAGCAGAAGTAGATAATAGTAGTGGTTGTAGAATATATCCCTAACTACAAGTATAAGGCTTAGTAAATGCATAAGGTAGATAATACCTGTGTAGGACAAAAAATGCTTTACCAAGTGTTTTGTAAGAATAAATTAGTCCTAAGGGGATATTTGTCGACAGTATCTGGAACTGACCTCAACTACCTAATGTAACAAAGGGCTGTATCAGTGAAACAAGTAGGATTGGCAGAAGAAACTTAGACCAAAAAGTTTAAATAGGCAATCTCCTAGTTGGGTTGCAAGTATGCTAGCTAGTATAGAACCTGCAGAGTAGATCCTTTGGATAGACTATTTAAATTAGACAACCCAAAGTTGTATGTGTAGCTAGTTGTATTTTCATCTTTGTAACAAATTTCAGGTGCCAAAAAGAACTCTTGATTTACAGGATTGAATAAAAAACTTATTATCCAATTCAGAAACTTTGGTATAAAAAAAATAACAAAATACCATGCTAACAAAGACAATACCAGAAATAACAAAATGTGAAAAAATCATAGTAGCAAAACAAAAAATGACACTAATATTAAAAGTAATCTTTAAGTTCAAAACAACTTAACAATATTTATAAAAATAATAAGTATTAGTAACATATTTACAAATTGAAATACAAGAACAATTAACAAAAAAAATTCTACTTTCTGGATACTAAATTGCAACTAAAAACAAAAAGTAATACCAACACTAAAAGTAATTTCCAAAAAAGCCCAAAACATCCTTAACAGTAGGGTTCCTCAAATTCAAATCAAATCAAATATTGGGTCAATTTGAATTTGATCAAATCAAATTGACCCTGATTTGAATTTGATTTGATTCAAATATTTGGATTTGAATTTGATTTGAATTTGAATTTTTAATAGTAATTTTCAAATCAAATCAAATATTTGTCAAATCAAATCAAATTTGATCAGATTTGAATTTGATCAAATCAAATATAGTCNCAAATTCAAATCAAATCAAATATTGGGTCAATTTGAATTTGATCAAATCAAATTGACCCTGATTTGAATTTGATTTGATTCAAATATTTGGATTTGAATTTGATTTGAATTTGAATTTTTAATAGTAATTTTCAAATCAAATCAAATATTTGTCAAATCAAATCAAATTTGATCAGATTTGAATTTGATTAAATCAAATATAGTCAAATTTGAATTTGAATTTGATCAAATATTTGATTCAAATATTTGAGATCAAATCAAATTGTGGAACCCTACTTAACAGCATCTATAAAATAAAAAGAAGCATTAGTAACATATTTACAAGCCAGAATGATAAACAACAAAAAAAATAAATATTTCTTTTTGAATATAGAAATAAATTATAAAAAAATTAAATTGTTATGCAATAACATATTAGCAATAAACTAAAAAAATACTAATAGACAAAGCTATAATATACCTAATAATAATATTCTTAAACCATATATTTTAGCATACAAATTTGTATACTAAACTTTTTAAAAGAAAATTAAGCTCTAGAAAAAATTTTTTTAATAAAAACTCTATTCTATTGGTTATAGTGCTTTTATAAACTCAAATCACATGACACACTTCATAGTTATAGCATAGATCACTTTGTATAGTCTAAACATCAAGTAAAACTTTAGCTAATGGCCATGAAGTATGCTTTGCAAACTAAACTTTGGGCTGCCATATCTCTATAGCATTGCCTCAAAAACCAATTATATAAAGTTGGTCATGAAGTATCTATGATCACGTTTTATTATTGTATTATAAAAAAACCTGTGTATGAAGATTGAAAAGAATTTTGATAAATGTCATATGCAGGTTTCTTTTTAGTATTAAATTTGGATATCAAAGTCCTATTACAATCCTATTATGATCCACATTAGATAAGTAATTTTTTCAAAAATTATAAAAGAAATTTTTATGAAATAGGAATTATATAGCATTTAATATATAACATGCTTTATTTTAGCTTAGAAAGTAGGTAGTAAAACCTAATAAAATTTTATACAATGAGTCTTTAAAATTTTAGTATACAAATATGTATGCTATATAGTTTAAGGGATACAAATCTCTATCAAAAGCAGAGAAGTTCATACCAAAATCAAAGGTAATACCAATTCACCAAAACACTAGCAAGCAATAAAACAAAATAATAATACAAAATACAAAACAATAGCTTTGGTAACAATAAAAATATTGTAGCTTAATCCATATAACAACATATACTATTAGCAAAAAAAAATACATTAAAGAGTATTTATAAATAATGTTAGGGAGCTTCCAGAAATCAGCTGATTTTTGTTTACTATGAGCTAGAGTGTCTAGGATTATGATGCTGTATAATATGTACATAATTTGGCCTATACCGCATACGCATTATATGCATTGCACAAATTGCATATTTTGAGTTATCTAACATAATAACTACATAATCCGTTGAAATTGCTTACATGATATAGTATTTAAACAACCAATTATAATCATTTAACTATCATGTTCATTAAATATAAATACATATAGCTTCATATTTATATATATATTTTAGTAAATTGTACTTACATTCATATGTATGTATGTACAAACCTTGAAAGACATTTATTCTAAATAAAAATATCAACTGGCAAATATGTATTAATTTTTTTAATTTATGTAGCAATAAATTCTTATAAGCACAAGTGATTTATTTTTCATGATAATTATTTTGATAAAAAAAAGGTAAGATGAATAATTTGTGTAAAATTAGTTTAGTATAAAGTAATTAAATATTATACTTATTTTCTATAATTTATAGATAATATACCGTATTTTCCTGAAAATAAGCTACCTTTTTTTGGGCAAAAAGTTACACAAAAAATCGGGGGTAGCTTATTTTCGGGTAAAATTGATTTTTGACCGATCGCAGAAAGTTGCTACATAGTAAAGTCTAAATTTTACTATGTAAATCGATTAAAATCGATTAAGTAACCTTGTTTGGAAGATCAAAATAGGGTTCCGAAGTTCAGTTCAGTTCAATAGAGGTTCAGGTTCAGGTTCAATGAACCTGAACCTGAACCTGCTCTAAAAGTTCAATACTGAACTGAACCTGAACTTAAAATTATTGAACATGAACCTGAACCTGAACTTAAAAAAAGTTCAGTTCAGGTTCAGTTCAAGGTTCATGAACATGTTCAGTTT